>CAKNEU010000438.1:0-12605 GCA_930272665.1 Mariannaea elegans | reverse complement strand
AAGTAAATAAGATAAATAAGGCAGTATATAAAGTATAATAATATTATTCTCTTTATAATATTTCTTAAAGTTAATAAAGTAATAACTTTTATACCTATTAAGGATTAGAAGATAATAGCAATTAATTAATTAATTCTTTATATATTAATTGAAGTGCTTAAGCTACTTAAGACCTATTTTATTATTAATTTAGCTATTTTAAGTTATTATAATAGCCTAATTACCCAAAAGGTTGCTTTTTTAATATTAATTAATAAGGTAATATTAGCTTATAACTATAATAAATAGCTAGATTGCTTAGCCTTTTATATTAATTGCCTATATAACTATAACCCATTTCCAATTTCCAAGTTATATTAATTTTGGGTTTTTATACTTATTTATACCTATAATAATTATTTTGCTTAAGATTATGCCTATTATAAAGCTAATCTTATTAAAGTTGTAAATATTAATTAAGTTAATATTATATTTCGCAATTATATTCTCTATAAGCTAGAATTAATTGTAAATAATAATTAAATCTTTATATTTAGCCCTTTAATAGTTATATTTACGAAAAAAACGCATCTTAAGCTCTAGTTATTACCCAATGTTATAGCTTTAGAATATAGCTTTAAATACCTAGCTTAACCCTATATTTTACTAAACTTTCATTCTTTATAATATAAGTATATATTATACTAAGGTAAAGCTAATTTAAGCCTTAAACTTAAATTACCTAAATATTAAGTAACCTAATATTATTTACACTAAGGCATATAATTATAATAAAGAGCTATTTAAAGTAATATTTAGTAACTGCTAGTTATTTACTTTAGGATTCTTTTTACTTCTTATATTTAATAATAATATACTAAAAGACTTAGCTTATATAACCCAAAATTGCTAGTATGCTTTTATACCCTAGCTTAACTATACTTCCCTAAGATAGGCCTAGGATATTAATAAGTAGTATCTTAAGGCAATATTAGTATTATAAATATAATTAAACTTTAATATTTAAAAAGAAATTACCCTCTAACTTAATATTATCCTTACTATATAAGCTAATAATATATTTAACCCTAACTAAAGTCCTTATACTAGCCCATTTACCTAAGAGGTTTCTCTCAATTTTGCAATTAGTAAGTAGCACTACCCCTTTTAGGCAATTCTAACTAAAGTTATTAATACCTTTATATTAATATAAGCTGCTTATTTCTTCCTTCTACTTAAGTATATCTTTTAAAATATACTAAATTAACTAATTAAGTAATATTCTTTTACACTTAAATATATCTATTTAATTCTTACATTTTACACTACTTAGCTATTTTATTATCTCCTTGCCTATACTATAGGTAATAGAAAGAAATATTACTTTGATAACTAAATATAGCATTTAAATTAAATAGTATAACCTTATAGTATTAATAGCTCTATTAAGAAGTAATTTAAACTTAACCTTAGTAAAACTATTAATATAATTAATATACTTTAAATACCCTATAGCTATATTAATTAGTAATATAGCTATTTATTACTTAAAATTTTAATATAGCTTTATATTAATTAGAGCTTACTTTAATTATAGGTAGCGCACTAGCTAAGTATCTAGGCCCTTACTACCTCCTAAGTTAATATTAAGTTCCTATTTAAGCAATAACTCTATATGGCTAAGTAATTGTATTATTAGGGGCACATTAAGGAAGTAAAAGATCTAATTAATTATACTATTACCCTTACTGTAAAAGAGACTGCCTATACTTATTATTAGCATTTTCTAGCTAAGGTTAACTTATACTAAAACTAAGTGTAAAATGCTACTAGCTGCTAAAACCTAATAGTTCTTAATTAACTATACTAAGCTTAGGTTAACTATACCGCTAATGCTAGTAGCATTCCTACAGCCTAGACTATATAGGATATTTATATAAAGGCTTGGGCTAAGTATACTAAAGTTATATTAGCTAATACTAATTACCTTAAAGATAAAGATAGGCTAAGGAGTATACCTAAAGAGCTGCCCTATTAAATAACTATATATTAATACTTATTACTTAAAAATAGTTAGGGCAACTTTATATTTAATTACTTATTTTATTAGGCCTGCCTACTAACCTAAGCTTAGCTTTAATTTCTCTAAATTTACTAAATGTTTAAGGGTCTCTAGCATTAGATCTACCTCTTAGCAGGCCTATTTAATAAATACTTTAGCTAATAAATCGGTTGCTATATTTAGGTTACTTTTAATAGTAACTAAACTAAGGAAGTTAAAACAAACTATACTAGAAGAACTTAGTATTATAGCAAGCCTAGCTTCTTTTAGATCCAATACTAAGCTCCTTACTTCTTTCCCACTAAGGGGTAGAAAAATATACACCTATTATCAGTCTATTGCCACCCCGAATACCCTAAGGGTCTATACCCTTCTATAACTTTAATAGTACGGTCCGCTTGGAAGTTCAGTAAACTTAAACTTCTAGCCCATACGGCCTGGCTAGAGATTATAGCCAACTCTAACTATCTATACCCTACTAACCACAATGCTATACAGCTTTACTATCGGCAAGCATTATAGTATATAACCTATTTAATAGGTCTAGTATGGGGCTATAGCTGGGATATTAACTTTATATAACTATAGTCTCTAGAGGAATGGTATATTCGAGACCGCAGTAAGGAGGATATATTTCAAGTGCCTATTTCGAAAGCAAATATAATAAGGCAAATATTAAAAACTACCGTAAGCCAACCAACTATTCTTTTGCCCACCCAGGAAAACCTTTTCAACTTACTTAATACCCTCAAGTTATTGTCAAATCCATTGGGCACGTTCAACAGACGCCTAGGGTGGACAAGGCATCAGCTTAATAACTACAAAAGTCAATATAACATCCGGAGCTACCTAGAGATAAAAATAGAGATAAAAAAGCAGGCGGCAGAGCCTTCTACACAAAATCAAACTCTCTTATATCAGTTCCTACATTAAACTAAACCTCCGCAATAGGATATTAATACTGCAGCTATCTTTAACTTTACGGCCGAAGATGACGAGGAAGATAAGGAAGAGGATATAGATATAGGAGAAGGAGATGGAACTCAGTTAGATAAAAGCGATTTATAGTTATTAAGAGGATAGTAAGAGTAGGGAGAGAACCGAGCAACTTTATTAAGTATAATGTTAAGAGCATTAGCTAGAAATAGATAAATAGGTATTTGGCTATTATTTAAGATAGGTAATAAGCAAAATACAATAAATCGACCGGCAGGTAAACAATCCGCTATTTATATATGATTTTTTATTATATTAATCTTCTACTACTTATTTATTTAACTGAAGGATTTAATATTATATATAGCTATAAACTTTAGGTAGAACTTCTCTCTCTTTTTCAACATTAGAGGTTTTTACTAATTAAGCAGAAGTAAAGTAATTATAGCTAAACCGAGCAGTTAAGTAGCTAGTAATTCTCTATATTCAACAATTCAACACTCCCCTTAATGCCAGATTATATAAGAAATGCTACGGCGGTTATATCTCAGGCTGTATAATAACAAGGTAAACTGGTAGTAGTTAAAAGTGGGCCGGAAATACAGTTAAGGATTAGCTAGTATAGCATTTATTATAGAGCCCAATTACAAGCATCTAGTTTCATTGCATATAATAACAGTTGTAGCGAAAATTGGCCTGTTATAATAAGCGCAGTAGTTAAGAAACGGCAGGGTGGTTAAGAGCAGGGGTTGGTAAAAATATAAAGCTAAAGCAGGGCCCGGATTTTAGGGGGGCAATTTCCCCAGCTACAACTACTACAAGGTAAAATGGGACAACAACACACAACAACATACAGCGACGATACGCAACGCATAAACTAAGCGAAGACGATAAAGATAAGAGTAGCGATAGCAATGACGGTTTAATGGACTTAGGTGATAAATTGATAGCAATGCAGGATGCAAGTAGATTCGCAGCAGGAATTAAAGGGTTTGGGACAAGAAAGACAAGTATTTACTAGGGTAATAGAAAGAAAGTTCTTAAAGGGAAAGAAGATATAATAACAATAATAGTATTTGGTTTGCTATAAGGCTGGCTGACATATTATTTTCTCACAGGGTGTAGAATTCCCTATTATACCATTAATTAGCATTATTAGCATTAGTTGCTAGCTGTAGTTAACTTAAGTATAGAGAGGGGGTTAGGTAATAGTAAGTACAATATAGTAATACAAGTATTATAATACAATTACAGCAAGCTATATAAAAGGTTTAATTAATAGCTGGCTACTTCTATATTTAATTAAAGGATTTAATATTATAGCTATAAAATTCAATTTAAACTTTCTTCTTTTTAAGGCATTAAGATTTATCTATCTAGGTTTTACATTATCTCTACCTCTTCTACCATCGCTATTACCTCCTTATAGCCCTCTTCATCCTTAATACACACAGTAGCTAGCTCATAATTATCATACGTTATCCTTAAATAATCAAGAGCAGAGAACCAGCAGTCCTTCAATATTATATTATAAACGTACGGCATATACTTAATTTTCCCCAATAGCATTATCCAGCTAGATTTATCCTCCATTATCATTTCGCAAAAAACAATCTCCTCCAGCGCTAATTAATAGCAAAGAAGGAACCCAGTTAGATGTAACTCAATAGCTTCGACTAGGGTAAGTTCCAGTTTCCGCAGCTGGGGAATTAATAGCATATCGAAGAGATATGAAGATATGGTGTAGAATTCAGAGATATCGCTAAAATCCAAAGAAAAGTGCGAAAGCTGTAGAAAGAGGCCGATAAAACGGTCAAAATTATAAGCCCATTTGGGAATAAGTCCATTCTTATTAGGTACATTTACGATCATAACACTTACACATAGCTTAAGTATCATAATACTAGTAAGATAAATATTCCCTGGCTGCCTTATATGCTCTAGAGGCAAGTCAAGCAGACAGAAGCTAATAGGTTCTGTACTTATAGGCTTATCTTCCTAACCTAGTTCGATGCGCAGCTCCTCCAATCCAAGATTGCTTATCTCTGCGGCCGTAAGTATAACATCTAAGATATACTTTACAAATGGCTCGTCATTAACATTATCAAACGCCATGCCTCTTTTAAGTTCACCTATTTCCCTCTTTAGCCATTTGGCGCCCCAGGGAATATGTGTATTGGTTAGAACGAATGTCTTGCAATTGTAGAGATAAGTTATAGCTTGCGTAAGTTCCACAACATCGGCGCCTGAGAGATAAATCTCTTGATTATCAAAATATTAACGATAAATAACAGCGTTAGATTGGTTTAGGGAGCCACCGTTTTCTGGCCACATATTAGCATTCTCGTTAGGCTAAAAGTCGAACTCATTAGAGTCCGAATTTCCAATTAGGGTATTCCAAAAGCTCTAAATCCCGTCCTCATCATCTTCTGGGTATGGGAGGCGCTCAGTGCAAAGGCCTAACGTATGTACTTTGGGACTGAATGAAGGATATTCCGAAATGCGAATAAGTATTTCCAAGCTCTGCGGCTCAAGCATGACATAGCGCATCTGGAAGTAGGTGCGTGTAAATAAGTCAAAGGTTTTCTTATTTATATCCCGATAGGTTTGTCGAAATGCACAAAAGTCATTGGTAGAAAGATATCCGGTGATCAGATAGATGGTCTCCACCGGAAGCAATAGTATGCTAGGCATGACGTGCGAAGAGCGTGAGAAGTAGAGAAACATTTATCAATCTGAATTCGTTTGCGGGCAACGCGATACTTTAAAGCTAGTCTAGGTTAGTTACTCTCCTTTGTTTACCCTGCCCCTGACCAGGGTATACCCAAATTTACACAGACATTTATTTAGTTAGAGATGGAGTGCTAACGTAAATTGTATGCATTGTGAAGAGTGGTTATATTTACTATTGCGCTGTCACGTGGTGAAGGAGAATGACCAATGGGCAACTGATTAGTCACTGCGAGGAACTATGCGTAAATGCGGCACGGAATGTATCTGCCTTTTGTAATGAAGCCAACGAGTTTTCGGTGCGACCTTTTAACAACCACGCTTTACTACCGCCGATAGGAAAACACTCCACGATTGTTCGCACTAAATCGAAGCTGTGTACACTGAGAACGTGCTAGGACCCAAGATGGCCTATTTTTGTTCACTTTGTAACAGAAGTTTCGTTACTCGCAGCGCTAAGCGGCAACACATCACCAATTCTAGCCAACACCATGTCTGCCACTGGTGTCCCAACAAACCAGAATATGAATCTGAAGATGATCTAGACAAGCATCTCGAGCTTGAACATAACCAATGCCTTTCCTGTAATCGCCAGTTCGGATCGCCGTCGAATCTCCAAAATGTAAGACGTTATTCTGCACTCCTACTTAATACGGTGGCTTACTCTACCAGCACCTTAAAACATACGCTGAAAAAAACATCGAGTGTCTGGGATGCGACGCCAAGTTATTTGCCTGCAAGTCGGCCATGTTGCTACATATGGAAGCTGGGTCTTGTGAGTCAGGCATGGGCCTTGACTTTGTTAATGATATAGCGTTCAGCTGCCACCAGTCCAATAAGTACACAAGTGATAATCCGGACTTTGATTTTCAGTGTCCTACCTATGACACGCCGTTTGAGTTTATGAGCAGCTTACTATAACATGCCGAAAGCGATGCTTGCGAGGAGGATGTGCAAGAGAAACCGCTTAGGCAATTTATTAATTACTTGCGGTCGCGCTTTTAGAATGGCGGAAATCACACAACGAAACGGCACTATGGGTTACTAAAGAGGGCATTACAATACGTGTGGTTGGAATGGTGTTGGCCTGGGCCTATCAACAAATTGTAAAGCCAATGGGAATTCCTTGACTATAACTAACCTTAAATCTTGGAAAATATTACTTAAGTATATTTATAATCTCATCTTAAGTACTTTAAGGGACCGATAGTGCGTCTTAGATGTTTATATTTGTTGTTGTTATAATATGAATGCTGTCGAAAGTTAAAGACCTCGTCGTTAATATCTTGCGCACTAGCTAATTAGAATTTAGCGGTCAAGATGTGGCTCTTTTAGGAAGAGTGGGGCTCAAATTCAGCCAATCATAAATTTCGCGGTCAAAACCCATCCATATTCGGAAGCTTAAAGCCCCTAACTCACATAGGGCCTAGCTTATCATCACCTGCCCTTAGTGAAAGCCCAGCGCGGCCCCAAGGAGCGACCCCAGAATTCCCCCCTTTTCTTCCCTACCCACCATAGTTAATATAGATAAGATACCGACAAAACGTAGACGACCACGTAAATATACGACAATCCAGGACAAATCAGTAGCAGATGCCCAACGTAAAAGGGAAAAGCAACAGAAGGTAGCAGTTGAAGCGAGGGGCATACCATATAACAATTTCTACAATATATACCTTCCTTCCTTCCTACCTTCTCAAGTTGATCACAGTCATGCTATCCAACATCAAGATAATATAGAGAACAGTTTAGACGCAGAGCTAGACGACCAAGACATCTCCAATTTTCTACCTCCGCCTAGCCCTCTACTTCAACCCATTACCGAGGAGATATCCCTGGATGATGGCAAGCCCTCTGGAGCAGTATTGATCCCATCTCCGATTGTTGGCGAGGATAATACAACAACCCCTAGTGTCAATATCAGGGAAGAATCTGCTCCTTGTAATATAGACCAATACAATCGAGTACAAGGCCTTGCATCCGAGCTAGTGGATCAGTTGATCTTATTCCGGGGATGCTGCGTGGACTGCTATCGCATAGCCAAATGCTAGTATGATGAGAATCTCGTCCGCCATACTAGCCTTCCTAGCTATCTGGAATCGACGAGGGATCTCTGTCCCGAGGTCCTTAATGCCGATCGAATGGCCGGACCAGGAGATGGTTTACACGCTAAGACGACTCAGGCCAGTAGGCAACAGATATTCTGCGGCGTCAATGACGGCAGCCAGGCGCCCCATATTTGCCTCTCTAGAGACGAACAGATCAGCTCGACAGCCGGGATTAGCTTTGATGTTGACAGTATTACTAGGTTTTTTAATAGTCTTACAGTCGCCAAACAAGGAATTCGATAGTTTCCTACGCAGATGCCTATCTCTGACCTCCAATCCGGCCTCCATCTCAGCCCGCGGCCTGTCCAGTACTTTGATGCAGCCGGCAAGCTGCACAAGGTCCATCGGCCAATACACCAGCTACCACACTATATATTTGGTCGGCTTGTTGGCTTTGAAGATGTATTATTGTACCTCCTCTTCCCTCCCCTTTATTGTGAGGAGCAGTAGTGCAGTCGTCTTTGCGATGAGGACTTTCGCATGTAGATGGACAGCATCCTACTCCCTATCATCTACACAGAATACAGCAGCTCCTATGTTCAGCACTATCCATCAAACTATGACCACAGCCGCTACAATGCAACTGCCCGTGGTATTGAGACACTTTTATAGCGAGTACGCCCCGTTGCTCGAGAGCAGCAATTTGTCTACTATCTTCCACCGGAGTCTCTAGAAGCGGTCTGGGCCTCTATCCTAGAGAGGGTCCAACAACCGGGGCTTCAACATTTCCGAGACCTCACCATTCTGTTTCAGGCTAAGAACCTCAAGGTGCTAACTAAAGACACTACCTGGAAGAAGATGATGTCACGCTTCCGTGGCTACTGGACACCAGCAGTGAATGAGGAGTACGTTATGGCAGACTTCTTTTTCGACATTGGAAAAGAAACCTGCCCTCGACAGACATCCCAGGCTGCCCCGTTCAGTAGCAATCAACAAGCCGACAACAACCTGGCTGAGACACTTCTTTACAAGCGGTGCTGTCTTAATTCCTATGCTTCTCAGGCACAGGATGGGTCCGCATCAACGGGGTCCCAGAAGGAGGTCTTCTATCCTTTCGCTATGCTTCAAGACACTGGGAGTCTCACTGTCGAGACTAACCAACGGTGCCCACGACGTGCCGCCGGGCTTCTATACAGCCAATTCTACCCAAGTGTCAAGGAGATCTTTGCAGCAGGAAACATCTATCCATTCACCAACCCTGCAATCGAGACACTCGCCTTAGACAAAAACCTACGCCGAACCTGGGAACTCGTGGGGGATGCTATGAGCCACCAGCCAGCGGCATTAATGAAGGCGTACTTATACACTAAGCTCCGCTGCCACTTTGGGCTTACTGGATCGACGCGAAAGTCCTTCGGTATCCGGGAAGAGCATCGCATCTCGAATGAGCTTCTTTTAGGACTCAGCCTTGCCCTTTGCACCGAGCCTCTTATTGACGGCCAGCCCAGCTCAACCATATTGGTCTATTTTAGCGGCATTTTAGCCTTCTCGGCAACATCAAAGCAAATCCTCCCCGCCAGGGTGTACACCTCCCATCTCTCTGCCCTCATCTATATACAGCGCCTCCTCTTCCTCCAGCAAGCACTCCCACTCCGATCATACCCTACGCTTGGAATTAAGCATCGTCCACGTACCAGGCAGCTCGACCGACTCAGCAAGATCCGTGAGCGATACATGGTCATTGGATCACAGTCAGCCTTTGAAGAATTCGTATCCCTTCGCAGCTATGGGCGGGCTGTAGCCTAAACAGACACACCGGCGACTCTCGTCTACTGGAGCAATCATGACCAGACGATATCCTGGGGGGAGAAAACTCAGATGACTATGGGTCAATTCCGGCTCCTACCTGAATATCTCATCGAACAAGCTAGTCGTATCTGCAGCGAATTGATGTATGGCTGGGAGCCTGCCATCGACCTTGCTGGGGTTAAGGATAAGATGGCCAATGCTGATAGTGGCTATTCTTTTGTCGTCGAACCTGAGAATAACCTGAGCAAGGCATACCTCCAGCTGCTCAAGCGCGCTTGCATCTCCCGACAAGAACCCCTACTTCACTCCCCCCCCAAAAAAACCCTTTTTTTACCCGAGGCTCTTCAGCTCACCACAACAAAACTTCAGTCAATTCGCCATCATATTTTTCCTCTTTAGAAAATACTCAGATCTATCAGTGTACTCTAGACTCATCTCAGCCACACCTTGATATACAAAATTATTCCAGCTCGGATTCAAATTGGAACGAAGGGGCCCCCCCTCAGAGACAGACGAAAATCGCACCATCTATCCAAGATCGGCAACAATTACACTCTCAGAATGCACAATAGAGAGTGAGGGTGCTATCGAATCCCCCACAGACCTGACTGATTCGGATAAGCCAAAGGCACGTCAACTCCACACTGCCTCACGAAAGTCAAAGAACAGACGGGGACGACAAAAGGGGAAGCCATCTCCCCGAGAATCAGAGGTCCGAGAGTGCCACAATAGGGTCGAGAAGCAATATCGAGAGAGACTAAACGATCACTTCCGACGCCTCTTGGAAACCTTGCCTGCCGACTTGCAGTCCGAATATGTTGGAAACCCCAGCGATCACAAAAATAGCTACTTAGAAAGAAACCAGTGCGATAAGGATGTGAGGCTCAGCAAGGGCAAGGTTTTGGACATGTCAAGACAGTACATTCATAGTCTGGAGCACAAGTTGGGCATAATACAGAAAGAGCGGCAGGAGTTGCTGGAGGAAATGGGCGAGGTGAAGCGGGGGTGACTGGTAAGAAGTGTTTGGCGGTATATTACCATATTTTAGGGTGTTATTTTACACAATTACTTATTTCTTAATCTATGTATTGTGGAATTGTAATGACCTTTGTCATCCAAATAGGGTCCATTTGGACCAAGTCAATCTGGGCGGCGACTGCAACTGAAGCCGCTTCAATTACGGTCCATTTGTTAGCGTGTCTGCTTGCAGGGCTATGGACTGTCCCAGAAGCTACGTCAATCTAGCTCACGACTGTCGCTGAGAGGAAGCCACTACTGCCAAGTCATTGATGCATGTCACATTCAAAAGGGAAGGAATTGAATCATAGAAGCTCTTGATTTCTATCTATCTATCGAACAAAGGGTTGTCTTTTATAGAGGGAAATGAGGCCCTGTGAGTTGGCTAGACTAGCTATACGAGGGGAAATTAGTTGTGTTGATCTATTAGCTATACGACGAAGCTAGCTATACGGATGAGCTAGTTATACGGCCAAGCTAGCTTCCAAAGGAAGCTGGCTATCGTATATCGTGTAGTTAGATGACCCGTTTGACAATGCATGGAAGACATCTCTCACTGCGATGGAGAGCCTGCTTTCAAGATTGTCGAGGGTGCACCGCTATGGTCGTGGCACCTGTATTCTAACCTTTTAATTTTTGGGGAAACCATCTTGCCCGTTTCTTTCGGAGACGACACAGCCAAAGTGACGATGGGGCTGGAGAACACAAACTCTCAGCAACGCGACGGCACCTTCTGGTCATTGCCTCTCTCACGCTCGAGATTCTACGGCAATGCAGTCGTAGCCAAATCTCAAACCCTGATTGCGGAAATCTACCAGCTTAAATGTGAGCTGTTGCGCTACTCGGACTGCAACTGCACCCTGATTCAAACATACGTCAAGAATGAAAGCCGGCGCTACATTCGTGGGATTTCAAAGCGAGAGTTGCATCCAAAATGCAGGTAGGGTCGTTTTCGAGAAATCCAGATTGTAAGTCCCTATACCCACATTTCGTCAGCCCGCCCATTTCGTCATAGTCAAACCAACCTCCTCCTTTACCAACCACCCAATTTCTATCAACTATATCTTTGCCAATTTATATCCAATTGCTTCACTTTTTTTTCCTCTGTAAACCTTATCTTCTTATGCCTCAATATACTGAAGCAGACCTTTCTCACGCCCTTAAGGCTATCGCAAATGGGCAGTCAGTCCGACAAGCTGCCTTTAATTGGGGGATTCCAAGAACAACTCTCCAAAGCCGCATCTATGGGCATCAATTACATCAACATGCTGCCGAGGGTCAGCAGAGACTCTCGCCAATACAGGAAAGCCATTTAGCTGCTTGGGTTATAACCCAAGAGACGCTAGGGCTGCCTCTAACACATGCCCAAATTAAGGAATTTGCTCAACGCATCTTAGCGACCAAAGGAGACTATAAGCCTCTTGGGAAACATTAGATAGCTGCTTTTTTAAAAAGGAATCTATCAATTAAGACCAAAAAGCATCGGTCTATTAACTCTCAGCGTGTTAATAGTATTATAATTTCGGTAATAAAGTCTTAGTTTCCAAAGCTTTATCTTCCTAAGGTTTAAATAATTAAACTGCAATATAGGCACAATATAGATGAAGCTGGTATTATAGAAGGTCTTGGAGTTAATAGATTAGTTATTGGAAGCTTTAAGATATAAGTAATTTAGAAGAAGCAACCTGGATTAATAGCATAGACCTCTTTCCTAAAGTATATCTTTGCAATTAGGGTTACCTTACCTCCTTTAGTTATATTTAAAGGTAAGATAGTTTAATAGTAATAGTTTCCTAAAGACCTTAATGGATTTGAGGATTGGCAATTTATAGTAATTAAGAATAAATAGATTATAGATGCTATAGTAATTAAATAGCTTTAAAAGGTCTTCCTTTTATTAATAGTAATAAAGGAGCCTAGACTTCTTATTTTAGATAGTTATAAAAGCTATATAATAATTAATTTTATATACTTATACTTTTAGTATAATATATATCTTTTATTTCTTCTTTTATATACCTCTT
>CAKNEU010000437.1:0-12659 GCA_930272665.1 Mariannaea elegans | reverse complement strand
ATATACTTAATAAATCTAATTTTAAACTTATAGATTATTCTAGTATAATTTAAATTT
This sequence comes from Mariannaea elegans, assembly GCA_930272665.1. NCBI lineage: Eukaryota > Fungi > Ascomycota > Sordariomycetes > Hypocreales > Nectriaceae > Mariannaea > Mariannaea elegans. The sequence goes on along the minus strand of CAKNEU010000437.1, from coordinate 12,602 downwards.
TTAAGAAATTTTTAAAAAATTATCATTTAAGGTGTAAAATCTAAGTAGCCCACTCGCTTGTCTGGCCTACTTACTTGTAAACTACGTTAGTTTTAGCTTATTAAATATACCTCTATTAGCCCTTTACAATATTAAATTAGTAAATAAGTTTAAAAAAGCCTATAAGCTAATATATAAAAATTAATAGCTTACTAAAGGGTCCTAAAGGGTAATAAAATTAATATCTTAAAAGAATTATAAGGACCCTTTAAAAGGGGTAGTAGGGGGTAATATTATAAGCTAGAGCTTAAGGGCTAGCTATACTAGCTTAAGAGAATATATTATTAAAAGATAACTAAAGTAAGCCTTTTAGACCTCTCTGCAGCCCTAAACCCTCTACTAAAGGCTTCTTAAGTATATACTAGAATGTAGTTAAAATACTAAGAACCTTTATGTATGTAGGAACCTTCTTACATTAAGGATATATAGTAAATAGTATAGCAATGTACTATAGATAGCTTAAAGAGGGATATAAGAGAGGACTTTCTCTTAAAAGCCCCTCCTTCTCTTCTTTTCCCTCTTATACTTAAATAGACTAATATAGGTTCCCTTTTCGTTATAATATATAAGAGGCCTAGCCTTTTATAAGATTAGAGTGTTTAGCCTAATAGTAATAATGTGGTTTAATTTACGAGCTTTAAGCTATTTAAAGAAGATAATAATAATAGTTTTAAGCTTGAAGGACTTAATTTCTTAGAAGATGAGATTATTTATAACCTAGTAATACTACTAGGGATAACCTTATTGCTACCTTTAGCTGCCTTAGACCTAGGCTTTAATCCAATTGATAATAATATTATAACACTATGCCCGCCCGTGATAATACTAAGAGAAAGCGGTTATTAAAGAGTCAGGAACAACATACAGGAACTTCGTCACCAACAGGCAACTAAGTCGGCCGGATTGAATACATCATCCATTATCAACAGGGTCATAAGCAGCCGCCAAATTCAAGCCCCTCACTTAGGCCGCTCAATTGAAGCAGAAAATGCGATTTCCACTATTTTTATTAATGTGTTCATTTTTGGCTTTTCTACAGATATTCAATTGTTGCGGCTTATTATGTTAAATAATGACTGTGTTGTGAAGTCAGAACGGTCATGAACGTAATATGGTCTGTTTTACAGCTTAAAACGTCCACAAGCCGATGACACAGGTTTTCCGGACCAACCTCGGGACGAAGTTGGCAGAGCAAAGCCCCATAATGCCAACGGGTAATGCGATTATTGACAAATCTTTTGCCCTATGGCACAGCCGTTAAGCACAGCCGTGACAAGCTGGAACTTACACTTACCTCTCACTTAGTTGTTTAAAAAAAGAAATAGGCAACCTTTACACACAATTTCTTTAAGGGAGCAATCAATTCCCTATAATAATTCTAAAGGGCTAGATACTTTCTTTCATTCCATCTTTCGGATCTCCTTCTCGAGCCTTGGGAACAACTCCAATGCATTGCCACGATAGATCATTGTAATCTCCCCTTCCGAGTAGAAGCCACTTCGCTCGGCAGCCGTCATCTCCTGCAACGAAAAGGCCACGTCATTATCAGTGTTGGCAAATGGGGCGTCAGATCCGCATAGAAAGTTGTTCGCAGTCAGGCCGAGTGAGCGAAGAACGGCGTGTTGCTCAGGGGTGCCCTGAGCGCTGTCGAAATAGACACGAGCCTCAGAAAAGATCTGCTGCATGGTTTTCCCTCCATTACGCTCTGCCAACCGGTTCGTCTGGCTGTACATGTTGTCCGGTCCTCCCCAACCGATCAGGTTGGCACCCGTATGGTTACGCACCATGCGTTGGAAGATGAAGGGGAACGTGCCCCCGTTGTGGCAGAAGATCCAGCGGATCTCGGGGAACTTGATGAATACGCTATTGTCCAGCATGTCTGCAAGTGTTCGAGCGGTTTCATGAGGATACTCGAGCGTTGACATGGGAAAAATGTCTGAGTCAATGCCCTCTGGCAGGTATGTCTCGTTTGGATGCACAAAGACGATAGCCTTGGCTTTGTTTAAGGTGTCCAGGAGCGGCTCGAAGTGGCAGTTGCCCAAGTACTTTCCTCTCGTGCTGGTAGTAATCGAGTATCCGTCCGGCTTGGGATCGAGAGTTTGGAGATATTGAAACGTATCCAGCGCCACCTGGATGTCAACGAGGGGCAGCGGAGCCAACGATCCCCTCGTGGCAGGCTTGCTAGCTACAACAGTAGCCTGCCAGGCGGCTTGCTTCCGGCAGAAATCGTTGTACTTCTCCGCGGGCCATTTGTCCAGCATGAATGAAAAAATGCCGGGTGAAATGAAGGATGCTGATGTTCCCTGGGTCATCAAAGTCCCAGTCAGTTATGCGCTCTAGACTGACACGCCAATGAAGATCCACTTACAAGCTTCTTCACTCCATTATCCGTCCGTTTAACCTCGGTGAAGTCCGGAAGGCTAAATTCCTTTAGGATATTGGCTGGGGAGGCATGGACATGCACGTCAATGATGTTTCTAGAGTCGCTCATCTTAGTGATTCGTAAGTGCAGTAGGCGATGGATAGTGTTTCTTTGCGGAGGTATACTATTCTTACTCAGCTCTTCCAGGCGTCCTAGCTTCCCCATTCAGCTTATATATTGTTGCAGTGAAGAGTATATTCACTAACTTAGAACTATAGTACTCGCTTTCTCTTAGAACGAAACGCGATGCCACGTTCGGTCACGGAGTTAACTTAACCCCAGATACCAAGCCCGACGTTTCGGCGGCATGTGGGGGAGGGGGAGGTCCCGGACTAAGACAAGCCGGAACTGGAGACCACGCGGAGCATGGGCTTGTCAAAGTGGTCTACCCCTTCGTTGCATCATGGGGCTGCTTCTGTGGGAAACGTTTCCGAGCGGGTGCTTCAGAATATGTGAACCGAATTAGAGTGCGTAATAACATCTAAGCAAGATCACTAGCTGGTTCTATCTCTAAGGACACTAAAGTTGCCAGGCCTTAGGACGAAAGAGCCAGCGCGCCCAAGGTGGTTTGGTTTAATTCTATGCCCTCCTTGGGCCGTGGGAGGGCCATAGGGTCGCCAAGGCCAGTCTGGTTATCAGCTGCGAGAGAACTCCGGCAGTCTCATGAATAATTTAATTAATAATGTAGCACCTTACATTGGTACTGTAGAGAGTATTGAAACTGTGCTATGTACCTAGAATCCGCGTTGCAACATGAGGATAAAAACATAACAGGCATAATCATAATACATGGTAGGAAAGTCATGGGTAAGAATAACTACCACTCAATTCGCCATAGTTTATAAAGATATTGAAATATTCAATCCCATTCAGACCTATATAATGCTATTCTGGGGTAATTCCTCCGAGGTAAATCCGTGCTTTGCTCATGCTGAGATGAAGTGCTCTCCCGTCATCAGAATTCTAGGACGAAAACCTGAGGACCTAGATAATGAACTTCTGAGGGCAAATTGCTAGCCAACCTACACTTCTGTAGGTCTTTTATGGAAGTAGAGGAGGCACTTGTTGGAGACAGGCCTAGTAGTAAATCCATCAATCATACGCATGCTTTCTTCTGTGGTCTCGGGGTGTAGCGTGACCCTATACTCTCGCAATACGGTTCCAAGGGACAGGACCAATTGCATGGTGGCCAGACTGTGAGCGTGGGATGGTCAGGGACAAGGCCAAACGAACTAATAAATGAATATTGGGGTGAAGGATGCGACACTTACGGCTTGCCAAGGCAACCTCGGTGGCCGGTAGAGAAAATCAACAAGTTCTCCTGCATATCAGGAGTCTGATTGAGCCACCTATTTAATCAGATGTTTCAGTCTGCCATTCATGTACGTGGAAGATGAGTGGGGAAGAAAAGGGTGTATACCTTTCAGGCTTGAATGCGCGAGGTTCTGGAAAAATATCCTCCCGCAGCCCCTGAGACAGAGCCTGCATGCCAACGACGGTGCCCCCGGGAATGAACTTTCCGCTGATTTGCATACCCTCGGGTGGTACCACACGCTCCAAGGCCGTCAAAATGCTGGGATGCATCCTGAAGATCTCCTTGCGGACAGCTTCGAAGTATTTGCAACGTTCCATGATCTCCAGCTTTTCCTTCGAATACCCGCCGCGGTCAACTCTTGGGAATGCAGCAGATAACTCCTGGTAGAGCTTCTCCTGGACGCCGGGATGTTTGGCAAGTTCCCAGCAAGTAAACATTGCCGCTGTCGATGTCGTGTCGCTTCCAGCAAACCTATGTTCGTCGCGGCCATGTCAGTCGGGGGTTCTTAGTCTTGCTATGGTATACGTACATGATTTCTTGAATGGCAGAGACAATTTCGTTTTCCGACAGCTTTTCGTCCGGGTTCTTTTCTCCGTGAACCATCAACCGATCAATGACATCGACAGGACGAAGTTCGTCATCTCCGGAAGCTTTGTGTCCCTTCCAACGCTCTAGAGCAGTGCGGGGGTACTTGAAGATCAACCGTGTCAGTAAGCGCCTAGTGTTGTTGGGAAAGTATCCAGCCCTCCCTTCTAGAAACATACCGAGCATGAGACCTCTTCAGAATCCCTCCATACTTTCCAAGCTGACGGGAGCAGGGAATCCGGGAGGTGTTCGACCAATGGGAGTGAGCCTTTCTATCGTCCATTTGATTAGACCGGACCATCTTGCTCTGTTTCTCAAAATACAGCAGCTTACCAAGAAGCCCCATCGGGTCGCATTATCAACATCGATGATGTACTGGGGGGTCTCGTCGCTAGACTTGAGCATGCCAAACTTTCCAGAAAACGCCATATGAGCTATGAGTAGACGAAAAACATCAGTCAAGGCTCCTTGCTTCCGAAGGGATTGTACCCCGATCCTATATATACTTACTCACGACGTCGAATGTGAGATACCTCCATAATGTGACGGCTTCAACCGGCTTTCCCTTGGCCTCGTGCTCATCTAGCCTTAGCATAAACTCTTCTAGATGTTCGTAGATGTGGGGGGCAAAGTCGACTAGATTCTTGCGCGAAACGAGGGGTAGATAGCACCGACGGCGCGTCATAGCCTTATGGGGATCGATGATGCTCACGCAGGCCAACTCGCCAGCCACCACAGCAAACTTTTCGTAAAACTTAGACTTTAGGACTCGAGGATTCTTGTATATGTCGTTGATGGCCGCTGGATCGTTTGTCACGACCATGTTAGGGCTGACTCGCACTACCGGTCCTGTATCGTACGTAAGTCAGTCAACTGTATGTCTTTAGTCTACCTAAAGAGACAACGGCTTACCATATTTCTGAAAGAGTCCATGGATCCAGTTGCATTTTTCTTGAGTGATTGTCTGTCTCAGCAGAGGGAATGAGCTGATTTTCGCACTGACTGGACCTGGGATATGTCGGAGCGCCGAGAAGAAGAGTCCGGATACGATCTATAGTTCCCAGTTGATAATGCATTAGCCTTTGCTCTTCTGCCCTTTGCGAGTCTCTAAATACCTGAAAAGCATAAGAAATGATGGCCGTGAATAGGATGGCGATGAGGAGCCGCGTCGTCGTGAACCACTCATAGTCCGCGACGCTGGTGATGTGGTCCAGCGAGATGAATTTGCTCATTGTTTCTTGTCAACTGAAAGCGTCTGCTACTAGAGAAATCCTGGGGCGAAAGGGTCAGTCCTTGTACAGGTGTTACTAAGAATGTTAGTAGACTTAAGTAAGTACAATAGTGAGTTTCGGGTTGGTGAAAAGACCGAGACAGTCGTCGGAATGTGGGCTCTTTCACTGGAAAGCCAAGAATAGCCCTCCTGGGGGATCTCCGCTCCGGGAGCCTCCACTTCCCTGGTTGTAACGGAACATGTGGAGGGTCTGGTTGCTACCGTAGTATTTACCCCGCTTGTGCAAGCGCTTCCTCGGACCCTATCTCATACGCCATGGAGAGGCGGATGAGAAGTGCCTAATAAGGATTTCCCTTATCAAAATCCATAAGCGAGCGCCAATACCTCAAGTTTTCAAGTTCAAGGCAAATACAAGCAAGTCAAGTCAGCCTTTAGCCTGTTCAAGCTAAGTTAAGTTGGCTTTCTGGTAACTTGGAACAGCATTCAAATTTTTAGTAATATTTTGTATTATTTTTTGTACCATTTATTTTCCTTTACCTAGGGTGTAAATATACTGGTAAATCTATAGGGTAATTTATTAAGTGGCTATTAGGAAAAAAGTCAGACCGGTTAGTGCAGATGGGCAAGGGATAATATCCATTCTACTTAGCTATTGCCTGCTGCAATAGCCCCCACAACTATCAACAGCTTCTTTACATAATAACAATGCCTACACGTACTATCAGCTATAGAAAATATCAAAACCATCAACACCTCTATTTTCCCTATTTTTCTACCATTTTTCTCTATTCAAAAAGTCTCCTTATACCCTCTCTAACTGGCCCTCTTACTAATAGCTCTAATAGGTATAATACCTAAGTCACTACACATAGAAAATTTCGTGGAAAGGTACATTAGGTCAAGCTATTCAATCTAAGTCAAGTTCACTCCCTCACAAGTCAAGCTACCCTACCCCCGGACTTAACTTGACATGTTGGGAGCGTTGAGCGAGCGCCGCACACAAGCGAGCCTCACATTTCTCCACACCACGCGCGTCCAGTCTACGTTTAACACCAAAATCCTCCATAATAAGACATGTCTTCGATTCCATACGAAACTATGGTCAATCTAGCTGCCACAACTGTCCAAAACATTGAAATCCAAGCATACTAGTTGCAGCGAAGATCTACAAGGTGTCTGACCGAACTATTCGCCGACGACGCGATGGCTCTACAGCACGACACGATACTGTACTTAATTCGAGAAAGCTAACGCAGTTAGAAAAAGAGGTTATCATTCAGTATGTGGTTGAACTGTGAGCACGATCTTTCCAGCCTAGGCTGTGTGGTGTAGAAGATATGTGCTGGCAAGAACTGGGCCTCCCAACTTCGTCAAGCGGTGATTAGAGCTCCGTACGCGTTTTTGTCAGAAGTACGATTACTAGCGAGCTATACGTGAAGATCCAAAGACTATGAGCGAGTGGTTTGCACTCGTACGGAATGTTACGGCCAAGTGCGGTATGCTAGACGAGGACACCTACAGCTTCGACAAGACTAGGTTTATAATGGGCATCATCTTCGCAGGCATGGTCGTCACTACTTTAGACGGCCGTATTAAGGCCAAATTGTCCTAGCCTGGCAATTGAGAGTGGGCAACCGTGATCTAGGGAGTGAATGAGCTGGGCTGGGCTATCCCACCGTTCATCATCCTGGTCGCACGGTACCAACTAGTACATGGAGAGCAATCTTCCGACCGATGGGTTAATATAACAACCGATAATGGCTGAAATACCAACAAAGTAGGCCTAAATTGGATCAAGCACTTCGACAAGCATATAGCGAGTCGTAAGGCACCTATCGGATACGGAATCCCACACCCATCAGATCCCCTTCGATCTCAGCTGACCCTTAGATTCCTAAGACACCCCGGAGCCCTTTGGAGGCCAACTCGCAGCCAGAGCTTATCAAGACGCGCACTTCCAACTACCAAAACAGCTCACCGACATCAATGTTGAACGCTGTGGCTTTTACAGCAGGGCTGGCCATGATGCACGTACCTGCCAAGACGCTATAGAATTGTCCGATTCATCCAGTTCTGATGTAGCTGTAGTTAATTTTTAGTGTTGTGATGTTGTAAATGGAGATGATTGCTAATGGTAGTAGCAAGTGGCCCACTCGTTCATGGGATACGTTATATAATGATTTATAGTGAAAAGTCAACATGCAATTGTAATATCTTGGAACTAGAATCATAGTGCAGAATAACAATTCTTTTTATCTAGCCGAAAGCCATCAGGAGGCTGCGCTCTCTAACCAAATGGGCCGGGGCCATAGCGGAAATATACCGACTTTGTCTCGAGAAAGTTGTCTAGTCCATACATGAACATCTCTCGACCAATTCCAGACTGCTTCCATCCACCCACGGGCATATCGAGGCCCTGCGTGGGGGCGCTGCAGTTGAGGCCGACAGCTCCAGCTTCCATGTCCTTGGCGAAGCGAAGGGCTCGCTCGACATCCTTGGTGTAGATTGATGCTGTTGCCTTGTCAGTAGAGTGCTCGTGTTGAGTCATGATCAAATGGGACCTTGGTGGTTCATACCGAAAAGACCAAACTCGGTGTCGTTTGCCTTCTCCAGGGCTTCCGCTTCTTCGGTGAAAGTGTTGACTACGATGACTGGGCCGAAGATCTCCTCGCGAGAGACAACAGAATCGGCTGGGACATCCCTGAAGATGGTTGGTTGAATAAAGTAGCCCTAAATTAGAAATTTCGTTAGTAATTGATCTTAGAAAGAGATACAGGACAAAATAATAGATAGGGAGAAGAAAAGAGAACGTTACCTTGCCGTTGACAGTCGTAGCGTTGCCACCAAACACAACCTTGCCGTCCTTCTTGCCAGCTTCGAGGAAGGTCACAATTCGGTCTCTCTGGGCCTTGTCAACCTGGGGTCCCTGAAATGTATCCTTTTCAGCGGGATCTCCAATCTTGCGGCTTCGGAATAGCTCCTTCAGCTTTTCGATAAAGACATCAGCGATTGAGGCCTCTACAAAGACACGGCTGTTGGCTTGGCAATGCTGGCCGCTGTTGTGGTGGATGGAGAACTCAACACTTCGCCACGGGTTAGTTTGCGTGCACGGTAATCCTAACTCGTTTGTTTTGGTATAACGTACGCATGAACAGCTCGCTCAAGGTCGGCATCAGCGAATACGACGGCCGGAGATTTACCACCAAGCTCGAGCGTGACGTTCTTGAGGTTGGAAGCTGCCGCCATTTGCATCACTATTTTTCCAGTATTCACGGAGCCGGTGAAAGCAATCTTGCGGATCTTCATATGCTCAGCCAGAAGCTTGCCGGTCACAGGACCCATGCCTGGAAGGACATTTAGCACGCCAGGCGGGAAACCAGCTTCCTTGAAGAGAGCGGCAACTTTGAGACTCTAGAAAGGAGAAGGTTAGAATTGTCTTGTTTCTCTGCTTTTTGTTCAATGGTCCACGGTGTATGAAATAACCCAAGACTGCTGGTAGACGCAATATCACTTACACTGAGGGGAGCCTTTTCGCTTGGCTTGATGATGATAGTATTTCCGGCGATGAGAGCCGGAGCAACCTTCATGGCAAACATGATGAGCGAAACATTCCAGGGAATAATACCTGCCACCACACCGTACGGCTGCCTTAGAGTAAAAGTGATCATGCCGGGCGTATTCAGACTTGACCGGCCTTGAATGTGGAAACCGGCACTGCCATACATCTCGAACAGGCCGGCGCAGCCCTGAACCTCCCATTGAGCCATTTCATATGTGCTGCCAATAGTGTAAGCCAAAATTGTATTTCAATCTTGTCAAACAGGTTCTTACCGGCCCATACAATTCCTGTCCAGAGCCCACAGTTCATCTTTGTGCTGGACAATCAGCTCAGCGAGCTTCTTGAACATTCCGGTCTTGGCTATGACTGGCAAGTCTCTCCATCCTGGAAAGGCCTTTTCGGCGGCATCAACAGCAGCTTCGACATCATGCGCACCTGCAGCCGAGACATTTGCCACGAGTTCTTCAGTAGCCGGGTTGAAGACTTCAAACTTGTCCCTTGAGTGGGAATCCACGAACTAAAATCACAACGATATTAGCAGATGCATCACGGGCAAAATGGAGCACCTCAAAGTAATGCATACGTTGTTGTTGATGAAGAGTTTGGTTTCCATGGTAGGCGATGCGAGAACAGGTGCCTAGGAGATGTTCAATAATAGGCTCTGATTTTGAGCACAATATGTCCTGAAATCGAGCATTTACATAATCGGCGACCATCGGATTTGCGCCTTAACACCACGCACCTAACTCCGAATTCCCACCTCCACACACCCGATCATACAGCTACCCCGGCATCAGGGAAGTGGTGCGATTCGGAATTGTAAGCTACGGCCTTCTCTCATATCATGTAAGTTTGATGGTTCCGGCCCCGCTTCGGCCCCATCACTTGTCTTGCCTGGCCAAGCTGTACGACTTCTATCCGGAATGGTGAGGAGTTGCCAGTAACAATAATCTCAGTGTCTCCTCAGCAGCTTAATCGTGGTCCTGAATCATGGGTTTAGCCCTAAAAAATCTCTCTCTTCTACAAGGAAATTGCGATTTTTATTGCTACACATGAGATGTGCCCATGGTTAAAGGGGATTGAAGGATCCCGTTCATGAGGATGAATTTTTACAGACTAGAAGATGCATGTATAAAAAATTAAAATAAAAACCCCTCAAATTGAAGCTTATTGTATAGAGAACCATCTGAGAAAAAGCATGCTCTATTCAAATTTGCTGTAGAGAGTGTCATTCATAAAAAAACCATCTGTATCCAAGCATGTTTTATAGAGCATCATTTAAAATACAATAACCCGTCGGCCAGACGACACGCCCTGCTTAAACTGATCCAGTGCCTTGTCGATATCCTCCAGCTTAATCACATCAATGACAGGTACAATCCCTTCTCCTGCAAGCTCGATAGCGTCTTTAATGTCCTGATAAGACCCATTGCGCTGCCCAGCAAGACAGACGTTTCTGGCCATCAGCAGACCGGTATGAATACTGTAATAAGTAGGAGCGTTGAGTCAGCCTGATTAATCACAATGCAGACAACAGAAGTGAACGTACCTCGCGACGGTCGGACCAACTCCCACGATAATGCCCTTGGACCTGGAGTATTGTATGGCCGCCCTTTCCCGTTTGTCAGCCCCCGCGTCACATCACTATCGCTATAGAACTCACTGATATGCGCTGCCGACGGGGCTGCAAATCACAGCGCCAGAAACGCCGCCACTGGTCGCGTCATTGATTCGCTTGACCATGTCAGCGTCTTCAAAAGTAACAAACACGTCGATGCCCAGCTGACGGCAAAAGTCTTCCTTTAAAGTTGCATCAATGGCGACAACGCGGCAGCCAAAGTGTTTGGCATACTTCACAGCCAAATGGCCGACTCCGCCGCCTGCGCCAGCCACGGCCACCCAATCACCGGCCTTGGCCTTGGTCGCCCGGAACGCGGCCAAGGCCGTAGCACCACCGCAGAGCAACGGTGCTAGTTCAGCGGAGCTGGCCTTGGAGCTGCTAGAGACAGGAACAGGGACAAGACTGACAGCAGCGACGGTGAGGTACTCTACGCATTTAGGATCTTGCAGTCAGCATAAAACCATTCCTTTACTTAGAAATATGTAATGTCTATCATTACATAGATGGATCAAGTATCAAAGGAGTCAGAGGGTAGATATTTGAATAGAGACTCACGCTGAAAAGTGCCGTCAGTTTCGATGCCGCTTACGACTTGCTCGTTACATTGATTGTCCCGTCCAGCCGAGCATTCTTCGCAGTGCCAGCAAACCGAGTGGCGCCAACCCAGACCAACACGGTCGCCGATCTTGACATGACCAGCTGAGGCCCCATCACCCAATGCGACCACTATCCCGACGCCTTCATGGCCACCGATGAGTGGGCGAACAGCTTTGAGGGGCGCGGGCAAGCCTCCGTCACGGGCGAAAACATCGCCCTGGCAGATACCTGACGCCTCTATCTTGACGATGGCATCCCCTGGGCCGGGCTTCCGGATGGGCCAGCTCTCCTCGATGGTGTACTGGCTTCCATAGTCTAAATGAAGGACTAGGGCTTGCTGCACTGATGGCACTGACATGATGGATTGTCAGGACTTTGACTGTTAAGAAGACTTTGATGATGTCTAGAAAACAGAGTGAAGAAACGTCAATACCACGAGCCGCTATGCGCAAGCCTTACAAGGAATGCCGTTTCTCCGTTTATAACGTCTTTACTAGTTTAGAGCTATCGGGTCCAGTTAATCAACCTGCATGCTCCGAGGAGCTTAACGAAACACTCGGCCAACTTGATCAAGATGTCTAACACTGGATCCACCCCCGCATCATCCGGGTTCAGACGCGAGACGCGAAGCCGAGATGCTCCACCTCCCGCATCGTTTAGATTACCGTAATAACTCAGCAAATCCAGACCAACATTGTGAATTTCAAAGGTGGGGAACTCGAAGATCCCTACCACACTAAATCCCCTACCCGGTGGGTTGAATTTTTAAAGGCCCCCCACCTTTCCGGCGGAAAGGTGGTAACAAAACCCGTAACTGCGTCGAAACCGTAACCGTAACCACCTTTTCCAATTTGCGCATGCCACTGCTCAATAAAATGAAGCTTTAAAATAAAAATGAAAATAGCATGAGATAGCCTAGGAATTGAATTACTAAGAATCTCGCTATCATCCATTTTAATTGGCTGATTGTAAAGTTGTAGGTAAGTGTTATTAACCCCTAATAACAGCGCCGCAACTTTAGCACACCAATTTATATGCCTTTAATATAAATAGAAGTATTACTACCTTCCATATTTAATAGCTATTAGGTGCCCGATTGTAGCTAAATCCTCCCTAATTTACAGTTTGTATTTCCTCTTTATCTTTAACGTACATAACAAGCGAGCGGCGCAGACAAGTGAGCGACGCACTTGGTATTTACACCTTAAATTGCAGTTTTTCAAATAATTTTTA
>CAKNEU010000436.1:0-12707 GCA_930272665.1 Mariannaea elegans | reverse complement strand
GATGGAGACTCGCAAGAGCAAGCTAGGCCCAGATCATCCAGATACGCTCAGCAGCATGGCCAATCTTGCATCAACATTTTGGAACCAAGGCCGATGGGAGGAGGCAGAGAAGCTGTTTGTGCAAGTGATGGAGACTCGCAAGAGCAAGCTAGGCCCAGATCATCCAGATACGCTCACCAGCATGGGCAATCTTGCATCAACATTTGGGAACCAGGGCCGATGGGAGGAGGCAGAGAAGCTGTTTGTGCAATTGATGGAGATTCGCAAGAGCAAGCTCGGGCCAAATCATCTAGATACGCTCACCAGCATGGCTAATCTCGCTTTTACTTGGAAAGATCAAGGTCGGGATGAAGAGGCATTGGTCTTAATGGAGAAATGTGCTCAAGGGCAGCAGCAGGTTTTTGGTACAAACCATCCAGATACTATCTTATCCTTCTCCACGTTAGAGGCATGGAGGAGTTAGATTCATAGTGCTCTTTTCTATGAATTGTAAATTATAATTGTAACTATATTCTGACGCTTAACCTAATTGCTATTGTAATGTTAGCAGATGCATATGAGTAGCAAAATGTCAATTGCTGTAAGACGTTTGCTGCAGCTTAAATAATAATTGGGATGTTTGACGAAGGTAGGATGAGTGGGGGCCGCTGAGGCTGAGGAGACTCGAATCCTCAGTATGGTGATTCGATACCTGGGAAGGCAGGAGGAGGGTTTTGTATCATGCATAATCCCATACTTTCAGGCCTCTACGGCTTAGTGCAAGGAATTCGCAGCTGGAAAGAGTGCTGAACCGTTTGTTTATGGGTTATAAAGACTACGTAATTCTTATCGTGTAGATGCACTGTATACAGATCACTGTACATTCTAAAATGGACGCGGGCTGAATAACTATGCACAGTCAGAGAATTAATATTGGTACAGTGCCCAAAGTTTATCCATCTAACTACTTTTTAGTTAGACAGGAAGATACTTTTGCTCATAACCACAATTTGAGCAATGTATGTATGGATCAGCAATTAGTGCCCTTTTTGCAATGAGCTGCCGGGCGTAGTAAATTGTAACTGTAATTGCACCCATTAAAGACCCTTTTTACGCATTCTTGGCATAAGCATCAGGTATTTCAGAGACCCTCTAACACTTTAGCTAACTGGTCGTGGGGGCTAAGTAGGAAACATGACGGCGGCTAAACGTTAGCGGTACGCGGGGCATGCACGATCAAATAAGATTATCACTTCTCAATTTGAAAATTTCTAATCCGTACGAATCGTGCGAATCACCTAATAACTAATGGCCCACCGTTAAGACCCCCGTCTCTCCAGTTACCGAGAAGTCCAGTTGTGACCACTCATATGCTTACCCGCAGCAATGATATCATACCATTCCAATACTGGGCCAGAGAACTTCAACAATTCTTTCTACCCAATCCAGATGAGTATGGGAAGTGCCAAGACGATGGTAGTGGGTTTCGAATCCGAGTGAGTTTTCCTACCCATAACCCTGGCAGGTGCAGGTGTGTGTATGGCTGTGGCAGGTAATTATCATTCTTAAGATGGAAATGCTTGCAATCAAGCAATCGGCTATTAAAGCCATAATCAAGTCTCACATAAAAGTTGATCGGGATACCTTACCATCTACTTTTTCCAGGGTGGTCAATATAGCTTTATCCGCTTCAGTTCATCTCATTGGAACAGATGTCATCCAGGGCTCAGATATGGACATGAGACTCCCTCTTCTGCACGGTGTAGCACCTCTCACTGCAGAAAGACGGGCTGGCTACCTCGCGAGACAGAAACGTTACGATAAAATAGCTTATATTCCATTTCTAAATCGCTTTCTCTATCGAACGGAAGGCTGGTACTGCAATCCGTGTTTTAATGTAAATTTATCCTCAGAATCAAAGGGCCTGGCCTTGTCTTTGATTTTCAGCGATAATCGTACTGTAACTGAGGAGTGTGCCCCTAATTTTGGACAGTCATATCGGCCTGAAATCAATAACCGCGATTTCAGGAGTTTTAGAGAACCTCCAGTCCGACTCAGTCAACCATTAAAAATCCTACTCCAACCTGACTATCAAACTAATACCATGCAACTCAACGGTAATTACAACTTTAGGCCCTTGGTTACTGAAACATGACGGGGACTTGCTGCTAGAAATTTGTTGTTGAATCTCGCCAAGAAATATTCAATAGACAGGAGGAGTTCGTGAATATTAAGAGATGTCCAGAACTGCCTGAGACGTATATCTGGAGTCATATTGAAAAGCTTTTCGCTAGATACAGAGAAGAAAGGGGTAGACATAGCTCCCCTCGCATATCTTGAGCTAGATTTTGTTATGAGAAGTGCATTTAGCCAGTCTTAACGTAGAGAACCGCCCGGGTTCAATGCTAAATATGCGATCGTTAAGCGCACAGCGTAGCTCAGGTCGTTATTAAGGATCAAAGGCTAATTATTCAGCGGTATCAGTGTGAAGGTATTAAATTTGATCATTATCTTGTAAAGGCCAGGTGCTGATACTGTCCCGCTTCTCGTCCATTCATCGCTCCGCCTCGTATCAGAGGGAACTATGCGTTATACAATGTCATATTAGGGTATTTCATGAAAATCCAAAGTCAGACCCATAGCCGCTATCGATTTCCCGCTTGGATTTTAAAAGAATTAAGCAAACTGTCGGCGCAGCGTTGCTTGCAGCCAACAAAAATTGCCCAGCACCGCTGGACGAATCGTTAGCCTACAGGAAGACCAGCAAAACGGTTCACTTACCTCCAAAATCTTCCCGCCATCTCATTCCTACTGTCAACATGAACTGGCATAGTCTGGAATAGAAGAAACTACTCCGTGCCTCAGAGATCCAAGGATCGTCGTTGTTCCCGACAGTGGGCTTTGAAGAAGCAGCACCAGTAAGCAGTCTTGCAACATGTCAGAAAGTCAACCATACAGGAATTAAGGGATGGCTAATTACATCCAGAGGTAAGTGAATGGCATATACATCCAGTCTCCGATGGGTGCCTGCTTAAGTATTTCTCGCAAATAGGCACAATCGATGCCATTTGACTGATTTTGGCGATGAGGAACTTTTCCTACTACCGCTCGCCAATGCATCCAAGCCGCCACTCTACAGGCTTCTGTCAACCTGCCTTGAACTGTGTCAAGCGAGTTGTCTGGGAAGGCTTTGAGACGTTCACCGATCTCGATTCGTGTCTTGGCGATCTCCGTGCGATTCACCGTGTCTGAATTGCTGTCGCTTATCTCAACTTGAACTTGGAGTAAATCTACTAGAACAAATGCATCGTTAACAAGCTGTGTGAGTCCTAGCGGTATAGTCGTCATATCAAGCGAGGATGATTCGACATTGGTCAAAAACAACAAAGGGGAATTAGGCCAAAATGTCCTTGCCGGTGAAGTAATATTAGGAGTCCCATCTTTGCGCAGTCGTAGTATGGGTGCTTGAGTGCTCAGGAGAAGAGGGCAATCACGTAGGATGGCGTCAATAGCGTCCAGACTTTTGACCAGGTGTTCATTAGCTCCTCCATAATTTTAAAAGGGGCTAGGCATGTGCTTACCATGCTATCACGGGGTAGAACACTGTTGGTGATGGGTTTCGTTTCGAGAGCATTTGTTGCAAGCCGCGGAGGTGAACTGGGCCCTGACTACTGCTCCATGCATTCTGCTCGAGTCGTTGGAGTCATTAATAGTGTCACTGTTAAGGGATTTGGAATATTACCTCAAACATCTGTAAACACGCTGTGGCACAAATGGTAGAGTCTTCCATAGTTTGAGAGGTTAAGATCTCTTTGCTGATTTCCTGTAGAGCCATTCCACGCAGGTAGTACAAGTTGTGTTGGGTAAGCCAGCGGTTATCTGGGGATTCTCTTTCCACTGAATCAAATAGGAGGGCTTTAAGGCCGACAGCGAAGAAAGCAGCTTTGCTTGAGAAAAATAAACGCATGAGATAGCGGGTGAAGATAAAATGTATAGGGAGATCTATGCATTTTGATTCGATCTCATGGCACTCGATGTCTTCATATTCATATTAGTGATATTGCCGGTCCAAGGTCGAAATGTGAGCTTACGGTTCTTGAACGCTTGGCTTAGTCGTCTAGAAATACCTGGAGGAATGCCATCAAATGCATAGCTCCCACAATACCTCGTAACATCAGCGACATGCACAGGTGGCAAGCTCTTGAGTTCTCTAGAAGTAATCGCCTCACGAGAGCACCTCGATATTCGTCCCTTGCGGTCCTTGGGTTGTTTATTCACCACGTTTGATGTCGCCTTCTTTGGAAGGTTGGGTCTGAAATGAACGACTTTCAAAGAGCCCTCTGAGAAGGTCGCCTCTTCGGAAGGGCTGCTTTGCTGCCTTGAATTTGATGCGCTAGGGCTGATGCTGAGAGACTCGGTAGTTCTGTTCGCTTTTTGACGCAAATGGGTGACCATAGCATGGGTTTTGATCTGACTTAATGTCTCATGGTCAATACCTTTGTCGCCGCTCTGTAAAATGATTGGAAATCGGTCCATGGTGTAAGGTCTGGATGGAACAAAGACTGGGGAAGCGGGAACTGGGTGGAAATAATCGAGGACGAGAGCAGGCGGACAAACAGGGGGAATGAAACTAACCCCCCCCAGTTAATATCTGCGACAGACCTAAAATTAGTAAGCGCATACTTCAGCCGATTATCGAGGAAATGCATTAATATCCAAAGCTGACTAGCAGAAATTTGTTTCAAGTTTTGAGAGCGTGCGAATTCAAAATGAAATGGGAACCTCAAAAAGTGAATATTGTAATGGTAGAGCTGGTATTGTGGGTGTAGGCAGCCGGCTAACGATGCAGGCAATGATGCCACGGATGCAGTCGCCACTAAAAAGGGGGCTTCATCCGAGTTTCCAATATACTATAGCTATGGTAGTTAACTCGCCAAATAAGTTCTTGTCGGTGTTTCTGCTTCTGATCATATGTGTGAAGTGAGAGTCTACGTCCTAATGGTTGACGACTTGATAAGTAAGTGAGAAACCGAACGAACGAACCTCATAAAGGGGGGCAGCTGTGAAACACATGCTAATTAATAAAGATGGTTGGGGTATAAAATCGCCGTTGTACGGAGTAGTATGGTCGCACATTAGCGCAAAGGTGCACATGCAAAAAAATCCTCAACTATTCGCACGAAGGTCCCTATAATTATAGCGTATACTCTCTATATTTATAGTGGATGGTTCCTATATTTATAGCATATTGCCCCTATCTCTTTGACCAGACGGTCTCCACACCCCTGTCAGCGACACCACAAGAATCACAATCAAAAACCAAGACGGAGACGGCATCCCGAGAGTACGGCCCATGATCGTACTATGCGCTCTACCGAGCCCGAGTTTCAGGGCTATTGCTATGGGCGAAATCCCCATTCGCCATGGATCAAATCTCCTTAACTATACATATTGCCATCCGATAGTATTCGCTACGGTGAACGAAGTACGAAGCACGGAGTACGAAGCACAAAGGAACCGAGCGTGAGGATGCTTCCTGCGTCCATGTCACGGCCGGATAGATGAGAATCTCCTCTTGAGCTCCCAGATCCATCGCCTGTTCAACAGCAGGAGCCATAAAATCCTTGGGTAAAGCTGTGACATTAAAGTCTTCGCCCGTGTTGGACGTCCGCTGCCGGAACCAAAGAGCGAGGCAAAATAAGCCCTTAACGCGTGTTTAATCGCGCCAATCCCCGAAACAACAAATAAAATAATAAATAAGCAATTAATAAAAGGATAAATAGCATGGCTTTGCCAATTGTACAGGTGAGAATAAAAGAAGCCAATTGATCTAGTGAAAGCGATAATAATCCTCCTGTTGGTCCATATGATATCGCGAGACTCTCCTCTCTAGGCCACCAAGAATGGTAAAATCCACCAACACAATTATGATAGTTCCTCCTCCAAAGCAGGGCTATAAAGCTGCTGTCGTCCATTATTTAAAGTCTCTCTCTTTTGGCCTCGTTGGCCTCGTATCCGAAATAGTTTCCTCCAGCGGCCGGTTCAGTCTCCATGGAACCAAATCACCGTCGATGACATCCCAACGGAGGTACCTTTGGAATGAGGTTTTCTTTTTGAGCTTTGCAGCCACTTTGGGCGTGCAATTATAATACCATCGCGGTGGCTTTTTAGGAAGCCGTTGTCAGACTTTTGACACACCTTGGCCAGGTTTCTTGCGGGAACTGCTGGCTTTTCCGCTGGATTGGCGTTTGACTACAACATCAGCTGAAGCCTTCCAGTCGTATGATCTTGGGTCGACAAGCGTAAAGACGCGCTCCCGGCGCGACGTACTTCTCAGATTATATTTAAACCGGCATCCATTCCCATTAGGAAATGTAAAGACGTTGACTTGGTCTTTCGGAGAATTTCTGTAGTCCCAGTTCCATTCACGAACCATATGATCAAAGTACCAATAGTCAGCTATAGCAAAAACAAAGGTTTCATACTCCATAGCAGCTATTGCTGTAAAGGGAAGAGACGGGATGAGCTCTGGGTGTGTAAGGAAATGTGGCGTAGTGAAAGTTGTACTAAAGTCGGCGATTTTACCGTTGACATACTGTCGAAGATCTACATCAATACGGAAGATGCCAAGCTGCTGCAATTGAATAACATCACGCTGAATCTTCAGCGCAAACTTCGTATTCAGCTTCTTAGCCTCTTGTCCAAACTCTTTGACAATACCTCGAATAGGTGGGAGCCTGCCATCTTTACCCGGAAAGCGGCCGCGCAAATCCCAACATCCCTCACCCTCAGAGCTCCCATTGAAGTCGAGGTCGAGGTCACTGAATTGATTCATCATAATGCGCTCGTGCTCATCATCGAGGAGCAAATAGCCAAAGCAGTCAACTCCCAGCTCAGCATGGCCGCTTTCTTCAAGGCGCCCGAAGGCACGGCACTCAGCATTGAACGGCTCCCCGTAAGCGCCTATTACTTCCAGCACCTTAAGATTATCAACCGCCCAAACTGGAGGTCCATACCATTCACCCTCTTCAACGAATCTGAACTGCCAAATATATTAGTCCTTAGGAAATTGCAAATAAATAAATACTGGGTTTAGCTTACAAGTTTTAGGGCATAGACCTTGTCTCGAATTCTGATCTTAAAGACTTGTGAATGCAGGCCTGATCCCAGCCATTCGAGAAATTCAATCTTCTGTGGGCCGTGGAAGTTGAATGGTTTCAGCTTGGGGCCATTAACCTGAGGCAATGGGACCAAATCGGCAGAGGACTTTGGCAAAAATGGATACATGGTGGATCCGGAAGTGCAAATGCAGTAAAGAGAAATCGACTCTTGGTAAGTGGTAAGGATAACAATGGAAGACCTCAGTCGAGAGTTGTGGGTGAAACGGGAAGGACGAGTATTTTAGTCAGACCTGCCGAGGCGGAGGGGAGTTCTGTAAAGACACTAGATGAGTTACTATTAGCGTTACGGAGGGGAAAAGCCTAACAGAAAGCATAAGAGGATTAAAGATAAGTCTAATTAATTAATATGGGAGAGTTACTTACGGGAAGGAAAAAAAGAAAGTAATTTAATACGGAAGAGGGATTGATAATGGTAACGAAAGTGAAGTAACTTAAATGGAAGAGAGTTGGTCAGGGCTTAGACGTTTAATTAAGAGAATGAGAAAGAAGAAACAAAAAGAGTTCTAAAGCTCTAAATTAAAAGTTAAGATAAGATGAGAAGCAAGTTTTACATTTAAAAGCTGCCTTTATATTATTAAATATTAAGTAGTTATTATATATAGTTAGATATAAAACTATTTATTATAAAGGAAATTCTTTTCTAATTTAATACATTATTTACACTCTCTATCTAATTTAAATTGCCTATTTTCAATAACTAATACTAGGAAATAAAAGAAGGTAAGGAAAAAATAAATAAAAGAAGCAAGGGAAAAAGAAACAAAAGAAGCAAGGAAAAAAGGGACAAAAGAAGTAAGGGAAAGGGGGACAAAAGAAGCAAGGAAAAAAAAAAAAAAAAAAATAAAGAAAACGCAACAACCTCATCTCATTAACTAATTCCATCAAACACATTGGTATCCTCATTGTCCCTTTGGATAGGCCGCAAAAACTGAGAGTACATGTGCTTCTTCACATCTACCATATTAAATTCCTTATCAAAAGTCCAATCGTCTTGCTACTGGTTAATTGGGACAACCTGACCCTCCGACACAAGGGCCACGTTTTCCGGGCCCGACAAGGCTAACATCAAAAGCCACCACAGCGCAAGGTCTGTGGTTAGAACTTCCTCGCCATAGGAGGACCATGGAATTGGCATCATAACAACCTGGTACTCCTTAGTGCTGTTTACCTTAAAGCAACAAACAACAGTTTCCTCGTCTGTCTGAATGTACCCATATCGGGTTTTAGCAAGTCTGCAGGCCTCAGCCAGCTGTCTCACCGGCCTACTCGAATTCTCATTCTGTTGATTTAGAAACCCTATGCCGCTCCATTTGGCACTTGTCTTTCCAATGCCGACCACAAGTTTCTGCACAGGGAAACAATCAAGCCGAATGATGTGGTTTACAATAAGTCTTGAATTCTCATTGATCTTGACTTGGAAGGATTTGTTGGCAGTTGTTGAGTCGTGTTTTAGGACAATTCCGTTATATAGAGCAAGGCAAGACTTGCCGAACTCGACCGTGGGCTTCATAATTGTCTCATTCCAGCCGATTATGCGATTGATGTCATTATCTTTATTGATAACAACATTTGAAAGGATCTGGTCTGAGTCGAGATCCTTGAATTGTTTGGTAAATGTGTCTTCTGGAATAGGTGTATTAAGGACATGACCGTAACTGTCATTTAGCGTCTGGAGATTGAACTCGTTCTAAACTGCGATGTTGTCCTGGATACTTGGCCAATCTATGTTGATAGTGTTTCTTCTGTTGGTTGTGTTGCGTTGTAATACGGGTTTGCACTGCGTGAGGATTTGCCGAAGGGTACGCATGGTAGTGTTGGAGGGAAGGTGGTGATTGGTTTTTCTTTCTTTTGGTGAAGTTGGTCAGAGGGGGGGTAGAGTGTGGATTGTAATGGTAGAATGGATTGGAATATGTAAAGGATAGAATACTTTGGGGATACAGAGGCAGTTAAATAGAGCGAGGGAAATGGCATGGGGAAGACTATGGAAGTTATGGAGGTAGAGGCGGTGGAATTGAACATTAGAGCAAGCTGGGAAATTCAGTTGTGGCTGGGAGCCTGAGGGTTCAAATGTTAGTTGAGCTTAGGGTTCTTTGTTCTTTAAGCTTACATTTCCACAGGAAACAACATGGCTTCAGTAGCGCAGCCAATACATCTACACTATCAACTTCTGTGCCCTCCATTAGATTTAGTCTAATTGTAAACTTCTGTGCTCTCCCCTTTAGATGTGGTCTAATTATCAACTTCTCTAGCCTCTCCTTTGGATTTGGTCTGCTATATGCCCTCTCTGATCTTGTATTAGTAATAGCATTCTTAAATTTTTTTTTAATAAACTATCCCAAGAAATTACAGCGCTGCCTCATATAGATATATTTATAGTAGTTAAAGCTAGCAAATACAAGTATCCAAAGTAATACATTTAAGTGGGTAGCAACTAGGTAATTTCTAGCTCACTTTACAGATCACATTACCTAGTCTGCCCACCAACTTGCAACAGCTGCCCAAAGGGTCTCTCAGTTGTAGTATACACCAGCTGATAATAGTTACCTTCTAGAAGGTGTATGTTCGTCACCCCCCTGAATGGGGGCTTTTCTCCCTCACTCTAAGACAATGTGGAGGCCAAATAGCAACAAGAATTATATCTGAGCCCTAGTGGCATCCGCTTGAGGGGCCATTGCTAAGCAGAACCTGTTACCACGCCCTTGATACATTCTAAATCATGGCTGCCTAAAGTTCCCTTTTCCTTTGGCAAGACTAGTTAGTTAGTTTGAGAAAGCGGTAGGCTGGTCACTAAGTGATATGTCATTATTTGGTCTTATATTCACACGGAAGACAACACAAGTTGGGAGAAGGCATTCCAATAAGCAAGAAGTAGCATTGCGTGCCCTTTGTCTTCAGAATGTCACGCGGTACCCTGAGTCATAATGACCGCGTCTGCCCCTTGCCATGTATTGACTCCATTCATCATCCTTGTTTTTGAAATGACGGCTTGTTATGGTGGTTGCCAAGGGCGATGTTATTCAGTTCACCAATCTACCCTACTACCTAGGTCAAGAGTGTCACCAATAGTCTTAGCCTAGAATGTAGTCTAAATCTATGGTCCTTCTGATCCACCAATATAGTGACGCACACTAGTGCATCTCTTCTTCAGCCTTATTTAGCGCATCTTCAGGGGTAGTTCAGAAGTAGATGGAGACAGTTTATCATATCCCGCATCCCTGTATCTTAACACCACCGTACGAGAGCAATGCTCCCAATAATTCCAGTTATCGCCTTCAAGCCGAGCGCAAGTAAGTCAGGTCTTCGTTTTGACAGTGCAAATCAAGTCAAGTCAAGTCAAGTTAACTTCTTCGTAACTGAAGAGGGCCCTCATAAAAATGAGTACTACAAGGAAGCAGGAAGAGGATTAATAAATAAGAGGCTTATTTAGTGAGTTTCTACAAGCAGATTTCGGGATGTTATTATCGCTTATTGAAGTTATTGAAGGCACGTGGCTTTCATTCGACGTGAAAATCCATTTCTGCTCTGCTTGGATGACCTAAAGGGGTGGTAACAACCCTGGTACCTACCATACCTACCTGGGTATGCATTATACTTGATACAGTTCTGCTCATTAGGTACGTTTCCAGGCACGATTTCTCTACTACCGCCCATACCGCCCACTACGTATGCTACGACCCTCCATGAGCATCTTCCTCCTCACTTCCCTTCCCGACCGTCATTGAATCCGATTCAACTCGGCCCCCCTTCTCTCCCCTGTTTTTTCTTTCCTTCTTATCATCTACTTTCTCCACTACTACGATACTACCTGACGTGCCGTATTACGTTGCCCTCCTCGCCCCTCGTTTACTCCGTCTGTGTCTACGACACAACTTCCCTCAACGTCCTGGCTGTCTACTAGCCTAGAAGTTTCCTAGATAAATACAAGAGGAAACGCACCTTTAAATCTTCATTTTAACATGCTTGAACTATCCTACTTCGGCTCAAAATTCAATACTGGAGCTCACTCACTGCAGTTGCATACACATGCGGAAGAGGACTTGGTGTGTAGGGATCAGGCTAGGGTGTAAGGTCGTACAGACTGGAGCAGATGAAATTGAGGCTTGTGTGATCTTTCGCGGTGAATTGTAGCTAGAGCCTAGCCGGCCGCCATATGAAGACAAGTACGACACAGTAAATTGCAAGACATGTTTGCACACTGATAGGTAGAGAATCTCAATGTTCCACGCGAACACGATCGAATTTGCTTACTTCTCGCTGATTCTCAGCCACAATCCATGATATCTTCCTGCCTGACTAAACATAAAAATAGTGAGTGGATGGATGAATAAACTTCGGGCACCGTGTCAATATTCATTTTCTAAACTACATATGCACTAAGTAACTTAGAAGATCAGACACAAGCCAAAACTGGCCTAAAACAATAAGCATATTCAGTCCGTGTCCATTTCGTATACGATGCAGATGCACTGTAGTAACTACGCAGTTTTTATTACCGTTCGGTTCACAGTGTAATTAAAAACTAATAAATGTACAAAACTGGCCGATAGTGGCCAGTCAGCAATAAGACCATGTTGGTACCTTAGACATTAGGCACCAATACCTCGAGGTCGGAGTGGTTTAGGCCGCCCACTTCTTTGGTTCCCACATCTCTCTTGTCTTTGCAACCGAGAGCAACGGTGGTTCAGCACCCTTTCCAGCTGTGAATTCCTTGCACTGAACCGTAGAGGCCTGACAGTGTGGGATTCATCCATGGTACGAAACTCTCCTCCTGCCTTCTCATATAACTTATCGAATCACCATACTGCGAATTCGAGTCTCGCTAGCCATCAGCGCGCCCTCATACTACCTTCGTGAAGCATCCTAATTATTTATTATTAAGGCTATAGTATACTTGTTACAGCAATCGAGATTTTCCTACTCGTATGCATCCGCTAACATTACAATAGCAATCAGGTTAAGCGTTAGAACATAGCTACCTGTATAATTTACAATTTGTAGAAAATAGCACTAAGAATCTAACTTCTCCACGCCTTAAGCGTGGAGAAGGATGAGATAGTATCTGGATGGTTTGTACCAAGAACCTGCTGCTGCCCTTGAGCACATTTCTCCATTAAGACCAATGCCTCTTCATCCCGACCTTGGTCTCTCCAAGTAAAAGCGAGATTAGCCATGCTGGTGAGCGTATCTGGATGATCTGGCCCGAGCTTGCTCTTCTTCATCTCCATCAATTGCACCTCCAACTTCTCTGCCTCCTCCCATCGGCCTTGGTTCCAAAATGTGAATGCAAGATTGCCCATGCTGGTGAGCGTATGTGGATGATCTGGGCCTAGCTTGCTCTTGCGAGTCTCCATCACGTGCACCTCCAGCTTCTCTGCCTCCTCCCATCGGCCTTGGTTCCTGTATGTTGATGCAAGATTGCCCATGCTGGTGAGCGTATCTGGATGATCTGGGCCTAGCTTTCTCTTGCGAATCTCCATCACTTGCACAAACAGCTTCTCTGCCTCCTCCCATCGGCCTTGGTTCCAAAATGTTGATGCAAGATTGGCC
>CAKNEU010000435.1:0-12835 GCA_930272665.1 Mariannaea elegans | reverse complement strand
AACACGTGGGGGTAAATGTATAAAGGGAAAAAATGAAAAATTGAGTATTTGGACAGTGCCCTCTATAGTCAACCGTACCTAGTAACAGATTTATTCCCAAAACCTCACCGCTGGCCATTCGATAAAAATGCGCGAACTGCGCAGCTCGTCTTCTTCCTCCATCCCGGCTACGGAGAAAACCACAATGTTCTCCTGACACTAACAGCTTTCGATTCTGAAGACCTTCATTTTGGGACCGCGCACATAGACCGCAGTACTTTTGCCACTGAGCCGCCCTGGTGACTCATTAAGAAGGGTCGCTTTGAGGATGCTGAACGTCCACTTAAACGACTCTCGACACGAACCACGGATTATTGTCGAGCAACGCTGGCACAGATGCCCCACACCACTGAACTCGAATCCAGCATCGCCATTTGCCAGCACGGCCAAGGCCTTTCTGGGCATCTGTTTTTGTTGGGTTTTGCTCTCCTACTTCGGTCGTCGCATGCTGTATGTCAGCGGCATTGACTTGGCTGGTTGCTCCCTGGTCATCGTGGGTATATTTTCGGCTGCGTCGTCCGCTCTAGGCTTGAAGTAAACCCTGGTGGCTTTCGTTCTTGTTGCGATGTAAAGAGACCAACGGATCGATGATTCGGTCAGATAAAATGAAAGATGCTTAATTCTTCTACCTACCCGGGCTGAGCCCATCTGAGTGCGGGCACTCATTTTCGATTTAGAGCACGAAGCTGTAGTCTACGAGCGCCTCCGGCCGATCCAAGGCGCCAACGTGCCTGTGTTCTTGGGTCTATCGACCTCCGACCGATGACCAAGATTTACTACTATGACCATCGGGTGTAGGGATGTATATGATGTATCCGTTATGGGGAGGGCATTATATTGATCCAATTGAACCCGTTGATGGCGAGGGGAGGTTGCTCGAGGATAGTCGGTTCGGTCGTTGCGAACAATGCACCAAGAGGGCGTGGTCCATGAGCATGTGCGTGTTGCAAACATTTTGTTCAATCCCGAGACCAATGGGGGTCATGATAATTGACTTTGAACTGTCTTCGCTACTCAGGCCGCCTTGGCGTCCGTTGGCGCAGCTGGTGCCAAATAAGGGAGTATGGAAGCAAGAGACAATGGATGTCAAGAAGGTGACTGGACATTGTGATGGCAAAACCGGCATTCTTAGACGGGAAAATGCGCCGGAAACGATGAGTTATCAGAGTCTACTCACGGAAGCTTCCGTGTTGCCACTTTATCTAGGACCCCTGCATCAAGGTACTATTATTGGATTTTGATTTGGGGGTGCCGATTCTGGCCTGGCGTGCATGGTTTTGTGGCCGTTTTCCGGTTCCTTATGAAATGATCTATCGATCATAGTAACTGCATCGCCTCCAGTCCCTGAAATAGTCCGCGCGGCGCAGCTGCATCGCTGAGTCCTTGTTCCAGGCCGCGGCAACTGATTGGCTAAATTTGTCGTCCATTCAGGAAATGGGGGAAATGACATTCTATGACCTGGGTTCGTACTTCAGTAAAAGCAGCCACACAACACCTTAAATCAGTGAACACATTTGGGCGATGGCAAGAGGTGGACTAAAATACCGGTACTCGGAAGCAGGATTGGCAGGTGTAGGAGACATCGGCTCGGCCAGTGGACAAAATGTCATAGGCTGGCCATGATAAGGTACCCGACAAGAGAACTGAGGCAGGCCTTTTCGGAGCAAACGGATCCAATGGCATATTCGGCCAAGGCGATAATCTTGTCAGCAATATCTTCTATGGCGCTGCTTTTATTGTGAGCTCCGTGATAGGCGGCAGTAACTCGCGCTGCCACGGAACGATGGCTCGGTTCTGGAGGCGATGATGTGGGAGACGATAATTCCAGAGACGGTACGGGGGTGTTGCTTGCTTTTACCGGGAAGAAGGTATTTTCGGCGGGCTGCCTTCAACAGCCAGTTCCGCCTAGCTTTAGAACTATTAGTTCAACTCGGTTAGTCAATCTTAGGGTCCCGACACGGGAGGTTTTAGGGCAGCTTGTTAGTCTGTCCACCTTCATCATCAATATGATCACAGGCATGTTCAATTATTAGTCTTTTTAGCCCGTTTTGTGGTATCTTTTAGCAGTCTATCTAGTTGAATGATGCTATAAGTTACAGACGTCAATTCTATTTCTATCGTTTATTGTTGTTATTTTCGGTCCCAGCTTTCCCTGCTGTTGCAGATATATTACTAATACAAAGTATCCGACCTGGTCCTCGGTGCACAAAACCATATGTAAGAACAAAACCCGAGTGTCCGGCCCGAATTAACCGGCCCGATACTCAAGACATATCCCGAATATGATCACGCTGAATTGGATGTTGATTGATCATTTTCCATCATAGTTAAGGCGTTTCGAGATCACCTCCAAATTTTGACGCATGAAATTAACAAGCTCGCGAGACTAAGAATTAGGGATAATGTTAGTTGTTCACCTTTGTGACTTTATTTTTGGGCTTTTTACATATACACTATGTCAATTTAGCGTCCTAGCATTAACTTTCAGCTATATAGGATCTTAATATTGTCCAGACATGTATTCTTATATCTCTAGTAGTTGCACGTATGGACTTAATATGCGCGAGGAAATCTTGTCTGCAGTGTGAGCACTGAGATGCCTCAGCTATGCCGAGATCTATATGTGCCGTGTTCTATGTGTGCCGTGTTCCATATGTACTAGGTTCCATATGTGCCGTGTTCCCTATGTGCCGTGTTGCATATGTGCCGTGTTCCATATGTGCCGTGTTCCACATGTCCTGTCTGGGAGCATAGTCGGTTGACATTATTGTCATTCCGTCCTACATCAGTTCTACATATGCCAGCAATATAAGGATGGGGTTTACTCCCGCTCACATAGTGTTTATTTCTACAATCACAACCACAAACTGCCTAGTTTACCAAACTGCATCGCAAACCTTCAACCTCTCAAAATGAATATCAAGCTTCTTGCCCTTTTCTACTTTCATTTTCTTCCAGGCCTGGCGCAAAATAGCTTCGCTGCCTAAGTTGAAACCTGCCCCTCTCGACATGGGGAGACCAAACAGCTTGATAACGGCCAAGCCCAATACTTTTGCGACAGCCGCCTACCCCCACAAACCCCGATCGAGACTGTCACAGGCACAACCACTCCGGACGCCTGTATCGACCATTGCTACTCTCGAGAAGAATGCACTGGAGCACAGTGGCTTTATCAAAGCAACGAATGCCGTCTGTATGCGGCAGGTGACTCGGCCACCGAACCACTCGCAGGCTCGCTTGCCATCATCATCACTAGGGACGAGACTGAGCCGACTGAGCCTCCTCCTAGCGATAATAATAATTCAGAAGCTCTGACGGAATGCGAGAATAGCCTGGACTACTGCACTCGCAATTCGGAGTTGATTCAGAGGGACCTTGATGAATGTAGAGCGTCGCAGGGAAGTGCAGAAGAACAAGAGCGTCTCAGGCAAGCATTGGAGACTTGCGAGAGCTCGATGAACACCCTCCGAAACAGACTCAGGACCTGCGAATCCAGACACAGCAACCTCATGACCGTTGTCACTGCTTGCCCCGGAAAAGACGGCCAGACACTCCGGCAGGGCAAGGGAACTTTTAAATTTAACTGCAAAGCAATGAGGACTGGCGAAGTGCTGCGGACCACCGGACATGGTTTCGAGATGTGTTTGCAAGCGTGTGCAAAGAATGCTCAGTGTGGAGGAACCAACTATTGGTACAACAAGCCCACCCCGCAGCGTTGTGAGATGTTTAAAGCTCCTAACGTGGGATGGAAGGCAACTACGGAGAAGGTGGTGGCGGCGTTGCTTAGGGAACGACACTAATTCTATGTCGACTGGATTGGAGCAACCGTTATCAACGAGCGGTTTACGCATAGTGTTCCGGCTGCATGTAGCAAAAAGGCTCTTTAGTAACCAGTCGCTTAATCGCTGCAGCATCATGATCTCTAATAAACCAATCATGTTCCAAGCCCGAAGAATAAAGGCCCGCACCCTTTCCCTAGTTGTGGCAATACCAAGTCGCCGCTGTGACAGCTGTTTTTTTCAGCACCAAGTTGCATGCCGATTGACTCCTTTTGCGTATGGCGATATCAATTTAGATAAATTCCTTGTCGTTGAGGACAGAATCGTGATTCTGGACGTGGAACCTGTAATTAAGAAATATTGGGCGTTTGAAGCTGGCCAAGTGTTGCCCGATTACTAAGGTAACATCTATTGAAAGATTCAGTCGTTTCACTCCTTGTGCGAGGATCCAAAAACTTGTCGGCATCCCAAGCCTTCACCCATGACTATACTGATGGGTTGGGAATGTTTTATGCCTGATAGTACGCCCTTCCTATAATTCCTTTACAACAATACCTTTACAACAATACCAGAGATTTAAATGGTGTAGCTGCAGGGCCTACTTCTTAAGAGCGATTAAGAACCCATCATAATTCTTTTCTCCAACTGTTTGGATGACGGTTGCATCGACCCGTCCATCTTTGCCAATTGCTTTAATCAACTGCCGTGTCCCTAATACGCGGTCGTCTTTTTCCGCTTCACTAGCAGACGCAACTTTTCCAATACACACCACATTGTCGACAATGATAGTGGTACGAGGGCGAGTCATGGAAACCGCAAAGTTAAAATACGCCGGTTGTCTTGTTTGTTGGCATCGATGAAGACGAAGTTGAAGGGCTGACGCTGTTGAGATGTCCTGGCTTGAAGTGGGCCCTGGTGGCTTTAGTTCTAGTTTGGAAACTTACCTACCCTATATGGCTGTGGGACTGATCTGCTACGACATTATCTCTGTGAGGGCCTGTACTACGTTTGCGACGAAATAGGTCCCGTCAATTTATAGCTAGCTTGCTTACATAGGCGTACGATCAGATGGCTCGGATTTAACGGAGTATGTACGGAAATAGTAAACTGAACTGCCCGGACTTAGCAGCGTTGGGGTTTTAATTATGTCTACTAGCTTATTTACCCTGTACCCCGCGCTTAAGGTATTCTCAATTGCAACCACCTTCTCTTTATTTGTAGATGAGCAGCGATTTCTGACTGCTAAAACTAGGAGTAACAGGTATGCCCCAGAAAGCACAGTGACAAGGGAAAGACGACTCTGAGTAATGAATCTCCTAGTCTGGCCCACACAGCAACTATGTCGCAGCAACCTAAATCGGCCTTGAAGGTCGTCTTTGGGGCTATGACGTTCGGCAAAGAAGGTACGATAACGCAATGATACCCCGCATGGGGCGTCTTCTGAATGTCTCCTATCCAGTCACCGCTCAGTCGTTCTAACCTCGCCCCAGGTGCCGAACAAGCGCGAGTGCACAATTTAGACGACTGCGCGACAATTTTGGACGTGTTCCAGAAGTACGGCCACGTAGAAATTGACACTGCGCGCGTATATGGTGGCGGTAGCTCTGAGCAGTATCTCGGACAACTGGGCTGGCAGAAACGAGGTCTCGTGATGGACACGAAACTGTCTCCAAGATCCGGGAAATACAGCCATAAGCCAGAGGACTTGCGACGTGGGCTGCTTGACAGCATCCATGCTCTCCAAACTGAAAACGTAGAGTATATTGCTAGTTTATGATCATATTGTTCGTTAACGTGTACTCTAGGTGGATATGTGGTATCTCCATGTGCCGGACCACACCGTGCCCTACGAAACTACCTTGAGAGAAATCAACAAGCTGTACCAAGAGGGCTATTTCCGCCGCTTCGGCATCAGCAACTTCTCCGCGTGGGAGACGGCGCAGGTATGCGAGATCTGCATCCGCAACGGTTGGAAGAAACCCGACGTCTACCAGGGCGTCTACAATGCGCTTCACCGCGCCGTCGAGCCCGAGCTACTGCCTTGTTTACGCCGCTATGGCATAGCCTTCTACCAGTACAACCCACTGGCCGGCGGCATGTTGACTGACCGCTACCAGCGGGACGACGGTACACACGAGCCCGGCAGCCGTTTCGACCCGGCTCGCGCACAAGGCCAAATGTACCGCCAGCGCTACTGGAACGAAGCGTACTTTGACGCTCTCGACGTGGTGCGTCCAGTTGCGAACAAACTCGGCATGACGACGGCTGAGGCTGCCTTGCGCTGGTCGATGCATCACAGTATGATGAAGAGTGAGCATGGCGACGCTATGATTATTGGTGCAAGTAGTGCAAAGCAGCTAGAGGAGAATCTTATAAACATAAACAAAGGCCCCCTGCCCGAGGAGATGTTACATGCCTTTGAAAAAGGTTGGGCGATGACTAAAGGGGTTGGCAAACCGTACTTCCGTTAGTCCCTATATACTAGGCAATACGAGGAGAAGGACTTGAACATACATTTACTCTAGTTAACCTGAGTAGTTCGTTACATTAGGTACTTGTGTTGGTTGAAATTGCCTTTTAGTGTAGATGAGAGAATCATGACTTTCACCTATGAAGTATTGAACTAGCTCCTTTTTGCCCAATTTGACTATCGTATTTGCTGTACAAAGGATTGACCAAATTGCTTCTACTTATTTCTATTGTAGACAGCTTCCAGGTAGCGGCGACGGGTACCAGCACAATCTGCCGAGTGAGACTTGGAACTGGGTAGAGAGTGCTCTATCTAAAGTATGCCTCTCAACCTTAGGCCCACGTGTCGGCCCGGTTTTGGCCACAGGCTGTAATGGGCAGCGCGAAAACGAAATACCGTCCGGCTGCGGGGCATGTGCTATTGTACTCTCGTGTGTAGTGTTGCTTAAATCATGAACCCGAGAATTGGCTTCCCCAATTTTTTTTTTTGTAAAGCCGTAGCCACGGCGCGTACGTCCGACAATGCTTACAATCCCTACCACCCTCGCCTTGAGGAGTGCAAAGGATTCTCACCGTGGTTTGCTTGGCTATAATAAGCCTGTGTCATTTAAAAAATGGGTTCAACGAAAGAGCGAAAGAGTTTGTTGAGATATCAGCCTCCAAACAAGACAGCGCGCGCATAACTAACCATCATCCGAGGTGGCATCTTACATGTGCTCATATTTGAGGTTTGTGACAGATCAGGCTCGATAAAATAGTTGGAACTGAAATCCCACCATAAGCATTTGGAATATATTACCCTTCGCAACCCAACAGAATGTGGACGATACTTGGTGTTTACGTCACCGCTAAGCCATGACCGATCTACAAAAACGTCAGTTCGGGTTCGGAGCCCATTTCGAATAAATCCGACACCCCCGGACCGGCCTCGCATGCTTCAATAATTGCCGAGGGCGCATATAAAGCAGCTCAGTTTCAAAGCGCTGCGGCCATTGCATTCAAGACCCAAGACTAATTTTTATCATTTGTCTACCTAGTCAGCGGCAGCAAAATGACTCGAACTATCCTTGTCGTCGGTGCCAACAAAGGTTACTCTACCCATGAATCGCAATAGAATACCTACTTATTAACCTTTTGCAACAGGAATTGGCTTTGCGATTGCGGAGCTACTGGCCCGTCGTTCGCCAAATGATCATTTACTGATTGGTGCTCGAGACATCCAAAGAGGCCGTGATGCCGTCGCCAAGCTCAAGGAACGCGTCACGTCCGCACGGGTAGATTTCGTGCAAATTGATATTACATCAGACAACAGTATCCTTCAAGCGGTTGAGGACGTCCGGCAGAGGTTCCGAAAGCTAGACAGCAAGTACAATCACAGACCCCCAACTTCGAGGGACTCCATTTGCTTACATCACACTCTCTCTAGTCCTAATCAACAATGCCGCCATTGCTCGACTTGAAACAATTAATACGATTCGAAGTGTATACAGAGATGTGTTTGACATGAACGTAGCTTCGGTCGTCATCACATGTGAGCTTTTTCTTCCTTTGTTGAAGGAAACTTCAGAGGACCCTCGCATCATCCAAGTATCCTCAGCCCGTGGCTCTACTACGCGAGTACAAGAGGGGAAGATGCCTCCCGTGGTGGCACTATCCTACGGTGCTTCCAAGGCAGCTCTGAACTTGGCAACTCTTGAACTGTCAAAGAGACCGGAAAACGCAAAAGTAATTTTCCAAACCACGTCACCTGGGCACTGCAAAACGGACTTTAACAACAATACGGGGTTCAAGGATCCATTGGATGGTGCTAGGGTTATTGCAGATCTGGCTCTGGAAGAAAGAGGGAGTAGAAAAGTTGGCTTGTGGGAGATTGAAAACGATGATACTGAGCCTACACTTGTTCCATGGTGAGGGAGGACTATTAGATCATGCGTATTTCTGGACCATCTCAACGTAACATGTGCTACTGCACCAAAAAGATGGACTTGGGTATTTTTTTTGGCAAATTGAAAATATGAATAACAATATTACAAGAGTCGGTACATGAGCGTGAAGTAATAGCGGGCGAATTAGGTTGAAGGCGATGGTACGATTAGACTGCCTGCCCAATTCGGATTATTACTCTTAATCATCGCGAGCTAAGGTACATCTTCCCCAGCTCCGCCCTCAATGCTACAAGCTTACAAATGAGGGTAAATCCCTCAGTATTAAATGTCTGTGGGGCTTCAAGGCTGAATCGGACATAACATGTCAGGACCGACAAAACGGGAAAGAAGATAACTCCGATCCCGAGTCCAAATAGATATATATCTGAGTTGCCAAGCCTCTCATGAATATCAATCGATGTTGAGTAAGTAACTGAGCGCATTTGCAAAGAGAGATTCACGTTCCAACACACACAACCATGTTGAACATTTTGATCACAGGCGGCGGTCGAGGCATCGGGCTGGAGCTTGCCCGTCAGCTTCAGCAACTACCAGAATCGCGTGTATCCAAGATCCTTGTGACAACAAGAGGTGTACCATCGCCAGATCTCCAAAATCTTATCGTTGCTTCTGCGGGACGAGTCTCCAACATCCGTTGTGAAGCAGCCGATCAAGCTAGTGTGAACCAAGCCGCGGCGGAAGTTGATTCAAAGCTTGGAGATGAAGGATTAGATATCCTGGTAAACAACATTGGTGTAAGTCGCTTAACATGCCATGCCCCCCACAGTTGTGACTCTTTGTCACTCATCAGCCGCCCCGATTTTGACAATTTCAGGTGATGCCAACGACGGAAGCGGGCGTCCAAGGCATGGATGTAGGGAACTTGACGAAAACATTTGACATCAACGTCGGATCTGCGCAGAGAATTACAGCAGCGCTGATTCCCGCCACTCGGCGGAGCCGAGAGAAAAAGATTATTATGGTGTGAGTGTCCTATCCCAAGGTGATCGTTAACACTGAAGCTGAAAATGAGCCAGGTCAACCACCGCAGGCTCCATTACGTATGCCTCCCGATATTCCTGGGCACCAACCCCAGAATACAAGATAACCAAGGCGGCGCTAAACATGCTGGCTGTTCAGTACGCCCTTGAGTATGAAAAAGAGGGCTTCACCGTTTTAACAATCTCCCCCGGCGTATGTTATAAAGCCCTTCTTTAACTTACCCCAGAGAGCTTACAAAAACATAGTGGATCAAGACAGATATGGGCTCCGAAAAGGCAGACCTTGACGTGAAAACAGGCGTGAATGCCGTGAAGGATCTCATACTCGACGCTGACCGCGGCAAAAATGGAAAATTCTACAATATCCATGTGTCTGGTTGGGAACACGCTGAAGGACCGAACCAATACGACGGGGCAGAGGTGCCGTGGTAGAAGCTATACAAATAGCCTTAGCTATTAAAGCCTTTATTAAACTAACTTAGAAATATGGATATTTTAAATTTAGAGGCTATTGTGAAAACATATTTAGATATTTTGTCACATAATAATAGCTGTATCCGACGGTGCCATCGGCTTGCCGCTGGACCATAAGCATGCCGCCGGAAGCTAACCCAGCTAATGACCCTGCCCTGACGAAGGATATCATCTATCCTGACTATAAAAGACCTACCTTTTTCCTTCCAATAGCTAGAAATCAAGACATTCTATGACCTCAATCTTTCCCTCTTGTTGTGATATATTTTAAAATAATCTTAGTTTTAACATACAAAATCCCTGTTTTTTAAAGGATAATAAAAACTGTTATTTATTATAGTTTACTAATTATTTAGCTTTTACTCCCAAAAGGCTACGCACTCCCTTACTAATAATAAATAATGCCTGTTGACAATTTTACTCCATAGCAACTGAAATATAGTTAAAAATTTTCAACTTAGAATCCAACCTTAAGTTCCAAGGACTCGCCAACTGCCGAAATGAATGCTGGACGTTGTACTGATAAAATGTTAGTGGTATTAAAATGCCTAACTGGAAGGCCGGGGTGGTAGTATGAAGTAAAACAAATGGATGAATTTACTAGATTTAGGCGAGAGTGCTATTATAGACCCAGATTGCAGTTATATGTAATAAATAGTATATATAGGGAAAATCCCTTAGCTTAAATTATAATTGTATGCTTGTATTCCTTTACTTATAGGGGTGTGGCAGATAGAGCATTGTGGCTGTTGTGCGGGATTACCCGGGACCTAGATAGCCTGAGACAAGGAGGTCGCGAGGGTTGAGACCGGATACAGCCTCTTCCGAAGGCCTCAGAGGGGCCTTCGGCATCTAGGTAAGATAAATAGGAAGCTTTTCAGCCCGGGTAGTTAGAATAATTAAGCATCTTTCATTGATCTGACCGAATCATCGATCCGTTGGCTTAGTCGTGTGTGAATTGCACAACAGTGGCGGAGGTTATGCAACCATGTATAAAGAGGAGTAAACTGCACAAAATCCCGCTTTACACACAACACAATCGACATTATGAATGAAATAGAAACTGAGCACGTTTGATCCATTAAAAAGCCTAACATTAATGTCTTCAACACCGTTCATCTCATATGATCTTTGCCTCCCTCGATCGCGTAGTCCCGGACCGTCATTTCCCGACATACAAGTCCAACAGCTGGATAAGCCAGGGTGGGTGCTTGTTAAGCACTCCCTTAAATAAAGGTAGACCTCGTGATATTTCTCCCCTAGGCTGACCCGAGAAACTTGTCTGGTCGATGCACTCAACTGTAGAGTCTCGTCTTACCCTCGCTCTATCCTCCCGCGCTAACCAACCATGGCAGTGTTCGCTTCGGAAATCATGTACACTGTTTGTTCGGTGTTAAGCTTCAGTAGTTGGCCGTGTGAACCCACTCGGTGATATCTCAATCAGCCATTTCATGGTCGCTAGTAGAGTCTTTAGTTTCCCTCTTCCTTTTTATTCTATTTAGGGCAGAGAGCGGCGGATCTTCTACCCTAGGATCATCGTCAGCTGGTAGAGTCAACTCAACAAGGCTAAAGAAATACTCTAATGTCTCAGGATATTTTTGAACCGATGTTTGCCACGCATCATTCACCTCCTGCTGTGAAGGCCCTTGGATCTTGGAAGTGCCTGCTGCGCCATGTTGTCGGCCTTGTTGCTCTTGTGAGGTCTCTGGCTGCTCTGATCTCTTCAAATACATGTTGAAATCGTTTCGAATGAAATTCTGTCCCTTTCCTCGCACCCAATTTCGCACGAAGTCCTACTGCGAGCCCATAACCTTATCCTCTGCCTGCTTTACGCCTATCTGTAAACCCTCCGCCTCACAGTCGCAAGCCAGAGTGGCCGGAGCATGGCATATGGCACAATCTGGGTCTATTCTGGTGCGCATACTGGGGTCCTGCCATTGGAGAAAAGAGCGAATGATCGGATCGTCCATCATGTCTTCAGATGACTCATGAGCGTCGAGGACAAACCCCCATTCGAATCTTCGTCGATGGCCTTCGGGTACGTCGACAAATAGATCCTCGTCAATAAAGTCTGCAGATGGATCGCGTGACACAGAAGACCAAAAGGGCAGCAAAGATGGATCGGCCGTCAGAGCGGGGCGCTTCTCTCCTTCAGGAAACCGTGAGATGTAGTTCCGAAA
This sequence comes from Mariannaea elegans, assembly GCA_930272665.1. Classification (NCBI taxonomy): domain Eukaryota; kingdom Fungi; phylum Ascomycota; class Sordariomycetes; order Hypocreales; family Nectriaceae; genus Mariannaea; species Mariannaea elegans. The sequence continues at coordinate 968 of CAKNEU010000435.1, read as the reverse complement.
ACCTCCCCAGGCAGCGTACTTGGATGGTTTATGGAAGTCTGAGAATGATCCGTTGTCTCCCGAGTCATGAAACACTAGTGGAGTGTGTCTCTCGGGGTCATTCCTGGTTGTGCTCCTGCTGTATGGTCTGGATGTAACTATACTGCCCAGTTGGCTTTCAAGCTCTTCAGATTCGCCTGTATCTTCTTGGTAGGCCGGTAGCGACTTGAGCGCCAGGAAGCGCATGTGCCCTACGACGTGATCTTCCATGTCACCATCCACCTCCTCGGTCCCACAGAGAGGACAAGACTTGAATAAAGAGCCAGTCATCCGAGCATTTCGATCAGCTAAAACGCCTAGTTGGGCGTCGGTAAACTTGCCAGGATGGCTGGCCCTCATGTGGTTGAGATATTCAGTCCTCGTGTCGGCCACGAATTCACCATGAAGCTTTGACGTACAGCGCCATCGCAAGGCATGCTCTCTCATATGCTTGAGCCATGAGCCGCTGTGGTTGTATAGCTGCCCAGCAGAGTCGCACTCCGTGAACAGGCAGACATACGGGTCGAGGTCATTCTTGACATGTAACCTATGGGAGGTCAGTTCTCCTTTGTTCAGGACCAAGCTGTCCAGGGCTGTGGTTGCGCCTGAAATGAGATTTGACTTATCACTTACTTCCATTTCCTCTCGTCGACGGCATCTTTGACTGGCAGAGCGTAGAAGCAAAAAGGGCAGACTACTTCCCCTATTGCCTGGACACACTCGTCCCAATCCTTGGCCAAGGCCTCCTTTTTTTCAGCCTCGGCAGTTGAGATCAGTTGCGCATAGAGACGTGGCGGTGTGCCGTGCTCTTTATAACCAAAGATAGATTCCAGCCTGGTCCTATGTTGCTCCTCCTTCTCTCGCTTTAATCTGTTGTGTCGCATTACCAACTGAGGCAAAAGGGAATGAACACTCCGCTAGTGCACTCATTGATAATAGCTTATAAGCTC
>CAKNEU010000434.1:0-12843 GCA_930272665.1 Mariannaea elegans | reverse complement strand
AATTTAAGTTAAGGATAAATTAAATAATAATTTACTCCTTTAAATTAAATAGTCTTTGTAAGTTGGGAATAGTATTATATTAAAATTAAATGCCCTTCTATTAGTAATATAGCATTTGCTCTTTAACTTTATAAATATTAGAAGCCTATTAGAGACTTAGTTTTAGGTTATTTTAAAGGGCTTAAAGGGTAAGAAGGATATTTGCCTTAGTATTTAATTATAATATATTTAGTAGTAAAGATTTAATTAATAAAGTAAAAAGTTAAATATAAGAAGGAAAAGTATACTACTTGCTTATTTATATTACTTGCTTATTATATATAAGGAGAGTATGCTAGCGGGCAAGGAGAGTATGCTAGCGGGCAAGAAGAGTATGCTAGTGAGCAGGTAGGAGGATATAGTAGCGAAAGCAGCACATCAGGAACGATTTACCAGGGTGAGGCATCGACTGGTTGGGGTCATGGGCAAGGTGGTACCGCGAGTGGTGATCAGTATGTCAAAGTCAAAGTCGAGAAGGTCTCTCATTTGACAAGGCCCAACGAATTTCTCTTCAGGGATATAAGTGGCCAGAAAAAGTCGACCACCAAGGCCGATTGGAGGAAAATCTCCTATAATGGAGAGACGGTATGGACTACCTGCCGAAAGGGTATAAATTACTACACTCGTCAGGTAATTGCATAGTTTGGAATCAATGAGGAGGGTTCAAGTTGGAATCGATCTGGTTGTGGCTATTATTGGTTGCTTGTTATGTGGTATTGGAGGATTGTGTTGAAGGTTAGATTGCAATAGGCAATGGGAGAAGGCCGGCCATTTTGTATTACCTCTTCAATTGGAAGGGTGTTCATCTTGACTAAGGTTGGCTGAGGCATAAAAATGCTGCTATTGATGCGTACTAGGATGCGGCTGCAGGGTTTACAATCAGATTTAGTCATGTTGTGAGGCATTAGGTATTAGTGCCTCAACTGTGTGTAAATCACTGGTATTCTCAACTAAGATGCTCTAATCTGCCTTTTCAGTATTTGAGAGAGCTTATATTAGAAAATTGAAAGAAAAAAGAGGAGGATTCAGTTCACACTCGTGCGGCCATATTACTAAATTGTCCCTTCAATGAGGTATGCCGTACGACAGAGTGACGCGACGAGCACCACCATTCCAAGATTCCATCCCAGGAAACCTTCACCCAGAACAGCCCCCCCTGGCCAGATGGGGGATAAGTAAGAACGTCTGCCACATATAGAAAAGACTTTGCTGTCCTTCGGCTTCCAATATGCAGCTCCATGCTGTGATGGACTCGGATCTTTTCGAGAGCTTTATCAAAGCGGACCTGTCCCAAGCAATCCCGGTGGCCATTTGCGTACTGTACAAGTATTCCCACGATGGGCTTGTAAGTAACAGATACATCCCTACAAAGAGTAATCTGGACAACACCCTTCATGTTGCATGATGAGACGATCCAAGCTTCATTAGACTGGGTGAAGAAATATGGGGAGCTTGGCATAATGGATACTGGATAGGGTCGATGAACAGGACGCTGAATTTCGTCAAAGGCGAGATATTTGATCGACTTCGTCTTTACCGAGCCCCATGTGTTAAAGTAAATGCGTGACCCATCCCGTGGAGGTATGTAGATCCTATCAAGCGCCACGCATGAATCTGGTGGGCTACTGGTTCCAAATAGGGTGCTTCTTCTTTTGTTGGTAATAAACTGCGAGGAGTTAGCGAGATTCATATTGATGACGAGATAGTCGCATTCTTACCACCAGGCAGTGAGAAGGCATATTTACACCAAAAATGCCAAATCGTCAACAGATCTCCGTTACATATTCTCCTTCATCAACTGGCATATGAATAAAAAAAATTCTCGAGATCATAGCATCAACCTCCTTATAAAACCGAATATCATCATTAGGCCCATGTGCATGGATCATAAAAACAGAGAACCCATCAGTAGCTATAGTGTATCCGGTTGTACCCGGTACATTACAGTCAAAGTAGTCCATCCGAAGTCGCTTCGGATATTCATGAGGGCAGCGAAGCGTCTCCAGATCAATCATATCGGTTGGATGTACGGGGTTTGCCCAACCGATATAATTACTCTTATCAAGGTCACCAGAGCCCATTTCTGTTAAGACGATGATATCTCTGAGTTTAATGCCCTTATAATATGTTAGCTTCGGCTTGAAGACTTCTATAGCTTACTTACATCTACCCTGGCTTTGATCTTTGTGATCCCTTTGGGTATAGAGATATCTCTCCACCATGCTTTTGCTATCGGGCCTGGCCCTAACAACAATGCAGCATCTGATGAAGAGAATTTCACAAACCTAATACCACGATGGTCTTCGGCAATCCACATCTTCCGGATAACTCCGTGCTCTCTGGTATCTAGTAAATGATGCTCTTCCTCACCCATTTCTGACCTTGAGTTCCGTAGACTCTTGATATAGCGAATGCCATCAACCACGTGGTAGCTTGCATACACATCATGCGAGAGGTCAACTAAGATTTCAGAGGCACTCCTTCCTAGCGATTGTTCTTCGGCCGTGATCATGGCACATTCGTGGACAAGGAGTCCAGCTATTATTGCCAACAACTCAGGCGGGAGACTAACTGGTAGGATTTCGTTCAATTTCGGAGCAAGCAGGCGCCGTATGCGGTCGAGCCGTCGGTGCTCTTCAAATACCGGAGGTTGGAAATTGTATTCTGTGGCGGCAAGAAATCCTTCTGAGATTTCAAAGAGTCTGAACCAGAAACAATTACTATGGAAGAAAGGCACCCGGCGACCACGGTAAAGGCAATATCGGGCACATGTATGGTAGTTAACCCATTCATGGTCATCGTGTTTCGTTTCGTTCATGCGAAGGGGGAACTCGGACGAGAAGCGTTCAAATTCGATACCTGCGAGAGGATAAGACGATGTCAAAATTATGCAGAGTATTGAACGCACGTGCAACAACCAGATCGCCTTCATGCAAGTCAAACTGACACAGTCGACATCGTTGTTCTGACATGCACAAATACGGCGCGTCGTATGGGTCGTCCATGACGGGCCAAGTGAGTGAGTGACCTTAGCTAGCGTAGCGAACAGGAATTGGGACGGGGTCGTCCAGCGCCCCGCGCCGTCAATTGGGCGGAAACGCCGGGATTGAGTTTTCTGGGCGAGAACAAGTCAATCTTGGGGCGTAAAATTGCCAGAGCCGACGCTTGTATGTGGTGTCGTCTGAAGTTGAGTTGAGGAGCGAGGAGCAAAAACGCGGTAAAGGCAACGCGTTTCTACAGTAGGCAGCAACATGTGAGACACTGGACCAAATGTTGGGCTTTGATGCGGGGTTCATGAAAAGGTGCTTCCCCACGTTCTGTCTGCCTTTGAGTGCTTGGAGCCAATCATATATGTCTGATAAGCGCCATACCATCTCCCCGCCTTGCCTCACGTTAAGTAACCCACGTCGTAAATCCTGTGCCCCTTCTCTCGAAGAGCGATCTTTGCGCGGCCGACATGCTGAACCAACACCTCGAGCTTTAACATCCGACTAACGTCCGGTTTACTGTGCAAACCCAAATTCGCAATGACCAGCAGATTTTGCGATTCATTTCGGGATTGAAAATACTCCAAGGCCAGTTACGTGCTTCCGCCATCGGTCGCGTTCGGCACCATGGCCGTAATCGCCCCACTACCAATCGGTCAAACACACTACTCCAGGCATTGATAAGCCGAGTGATCACAGACTCGCAACCCTCCAACGCCACAACACGGGTTGTCCAAGATGCTGACGAGCTCACCGTCGTGGCACGATCGTAACCTGGAAAAGGCATTATGTATTCCTTTCATCAAGATCACTCGCCTATGAATTGAACTTGGAATAAAAACCATGTTAATCTATGCTATCCATTGTACTCTTTCCTAATCCTCATTCTTTTGCTTCTCCTGGAGCTGGTTGTACAAAGTGGTCCTCCATTTCTTGAATGCGGTGTGGATAGCCGTCCCTCGCGAACGCCTAGCAAGCCTCGTAATAAACTTAGAATACATACATCCCTCTACACACAAGCGAAAAAATAGCTCCCTAGATCTCCTGATCTACTGATAGAATGCAAAAGGGTCACTGATATTGAAGAAGAAGTCCTGGAGATAACACCTCTACCGCAGGCTATATATACAAGCAATGGAACGGTGTTTTACCATGAGGGCGTGATCCATTGGGTCAACTCCGGCAGTGGTACCTCTTCGAGGTCGTCCAAGATGAGCAAGATGACCCTTTCAGGCCCGAAGAGCGCCAGTTAACCCAGCCAACTCAGCCAGATGCCATCTGCCCCTCACGTTCTTAGGTCAGATGCACTCGGGATGGTGGGACATACTCATCCAGGCGATGCTTGATATAAAGTTTCGACTAGAAATTAATGGAAACCATGTCATCACTACTGTCGTCAAAACCCTGCCAATTAGACGATGGCCGCTCACGCTCAATACCTCTCGCCATTCTTTGTGAAGACATACGCATGCTATTGAGTGGTTTGTATGGTAAGGGGGTTGGGCAGGTTGACCGGGGCGGGCTAGAAGTGCTTGTTTCGGATGGCAACTGACGACGGATAAATGATGGTACTTTGTTGGTGTGTCCTAAATCAGTGTCCTGAGTATTCGCCTGCGATAAGCTAACCATAGTTATATCTGGATATCCCTGCACAGGTATCGTGGAGACAGCTGGTAAAGGAGTCTCAGGAAAGTGTGGAGGGGTAGGCGCGGTGGAGCGAACCGCCGAAGAGCCATCAGACCACCACAAATGTTCTGACAGCGGTCTTCTCTCCCGCGCAATTATTTTTCCTTCATGCATGTAATCTTGTGCAAGTAGTTGCACAGACGGTGGTGAGACCCCCTTTGGTGTCGATAACGTAGATCGGGGATATAAGGAACTGCTGGTTGAAACTAAGATTGGACGGCTGCTAGTAGCTTGGGAAGTGCCTACTTGTCGTGCTGCTGTCCTCGAGTTAGCCACCTTTTATTGGGTCGTGACTTTGCGCGTTGCGGACGGCGAACCCGAGACTTTTGCTCGGTTAGGATTCTTGGCCGTCGATCAAACGATAGCCACTGGCCGCTCTGGCCACTCTGGACGTTCCTTGATGTCCTTGTTGGCAGCGGCCGGTACGAAACTTGTGGAGGTGGAGTCGGGATGGTAGATCGAGAGTGCGAGCTGCATTGTGAGAAGGAGTCCCAAATTCCTTTGCTTGATGCAGAATTAGCATTAGAAGGTGGTGCAGGAGGTATCGATGAGCTTGGAGTTGGCCCGTCAAACGACATTCGGTCATTATGTGATGCAAGGGTTTCGTGATCAGGCGCTGCCAATGGTTCTGATTGGCCGAATGTCTCGGGATCGGTGGTTAGGGAGCCCAGTAGTGCATCATTGCGTACATGGACAGAACGAGTCCGATCAGTCCAGGTAGCAGACGGTGTTTCCGAATGATAATTCGGATCCATCGTAGCATCAACATCGCCCATGATGGTGGCGACGTTCGAAGCACATGGCGCAAGGTCACGTTGCAGATCCGCCATCGACTGCATATGTGGGGAGTCAATATCCATCCTGGAACGGCCTTCGACAGAAGCGTCTATTGGGGCTTCTTCATTGATTGTCGTAAGCATTTCACCAGTCGTTCGGTTGGCATGAGGCCTGTAAAAGTTTTCATGGCTGTCATTAATGTGAATCCCGGGACGAGAGCAGTCAATCTCGAAATTGCATGGTCGGAGAAATGTGTCTAAAAATTCTCCGACAACGAATCGAACGGTAACTTCCGTCGTTACTGGATCGCGTTCATAGAGCTGTGGGAGAAAAGCGAGTCTCTGAACGATGCGAAAAGCGCGCGAGTACGGTCGGCCCCAGCGACGCTCCACTTTGGAATACAGGCTCGGCTCGTGGATTTGATCTACAGGGTAGTCATTCCCAGCAGTTGAACAACGTGACACAAATGAAGGCATAGCGGCGGAAGCACCCTGATCAATTTTTGGATTTCGGAATCCAAGCAGACTAGCCCTCCTTTGGAAAGGAGATATACAGGCAGGGTCCAAGGACAGGACAGGCTCCTTGCGGCTTTCCACTTTCGGCCCGTCACGGGATAGGTGAGGAAGTTGGCGAAGCGCAGAGAGGATCAGTTGGTTGTAGGTGAGGTCGAAAGAAGCCAGACCCTTCACAGGCCGAAATTCGCCTTCCCCGACCTCCACATAGGGGGCTGGCGCAACCCAAAATATCTTCAACACTGAGGAGAGTGACAATTTCTCGATCTTGGCGAGGTTGTTGAGATCGTCCGACATTAGATGATCCCATATGATCTGGGCAACAATGCTCAAAAATCCCATGTTGGCGTGGAATGACCGTAGGCTGGGAATCATTCCTGGCGTCTCGCATATTTTGCGCTCCAGTACAGCTCGCCATTTGGAATCCCTTAGGTCGGTGAAAATGCTGCCGGACTGGAAGGCGCTCCTGATGGTGTTGTGGTCGGACTCGCTCACGGTCGGGGCGCGGCCTTCGAGAGCTTTTACGGTCTTAGGGTCTAGACAGTGCATTATGGCTCGGTTCCCGCATGTTATCGTAGACCACTTCTCGAGAACTTGGTACAAACCTGCATAAATTTCTTCATCTAGGTGGAGTGAAAAGTATTTGGGATAATTACCAAGCTGAAGACCCTCGAAAATGGCCGGAAGTTCCATAAGTTTATCTAATGCTGCACCAATATCTTGTCGTTGGTTGATTGCAGCGAATGCCTTCTGCTTGAATTTCTTTAGTCTGGCTTTCCACCTTTGAAAGTCAAGCCTTTGAACCTTGTATTCGCGCAGCTTTGCATATGTTTTTGCGTCCGAGAATGGCTTTTCGTGAAGGTATTCTTCGTTTTCCTTCCTTATTATCTCGTTTAATGGGAGATTTGGGAGGTCTGTCGAGAACAATCTGACTGTCCACTGTAGCGAGGGATCTACTGTCTTCGCCGCCTAAATTCGATGGCGGCCTTGTGTGTACCACACGAATGACCGTTCGAGAGTGGGGAAATAATTGTCCTGGTTGACCCCTTGGAGGCCTTGTGGGGACAGTTCGAGCTGATCTAGAATCGGCTCGACGTCCGAATAGTCTACATAGCCATTTATCCAGTTCTTGCAGTTTTCTAAGTCAATCGCAGTGTGGGCAAAAAGTTCTTTGAGGAAGATCATATGTTCATCGTCGTACAGTCGCTCTCCAAGATCTTCCTTGAATTGGAGATGTACAAGAGGGACCTGGACAATGCCGAGAAACTCTCGTGCCTGTGCCATGATGGATGAGCAAAGAAGATGGGGATAAAAGAAAATACAGAGTACTGTACCACCAGGCGACTATCCATCGATCCATTTATGGGATGTATCAGAACCCCCACAACGAGCTCGGAGTTGTGATCAACCTTGCAACCACATTTGCGCTTTCCAATTGGATGGACATAAGAGTACTTCGAGCCCCTATTGGTCGCGCGACTTGAGCAGCATTCTTGCGAACAGGAATCAGCAATGCTATCAACTACTAACAAATTTCTGGTTTCGTCGACCTAGACCCCTGTCATCTTAGGAAAGGCCCTGTCCTCTATAACCAATTACGGCTCGTGCGTCAATTATCGCTGGCGAATTAGATTAGAGCTCGTAGCAGAATTCCGAGCGGCAGCCAATGGGAGATGACCTACATTTCAACTTTGGTCGTGCGTGCTTTGAAAATAATTGAAATCTAGAAAACAGGAAAGACTATTGATGATGCGGGCAACTCCCAACGAAAAACTGTGAACCGGTTGTTGTCAACTCGAGTTGCTAGAAACTCTGTTACAAACCCGGTTCGTGCGTTGCCAACCCCCCTCGTTGCCAGCAACCCCGAAAGCTGGTCCAAGTGACCTTTGAGGTTGCCAGCAAGTTAGAGGCATTGTGTAAACTGATTTGCCGTAGGTTGCTAGCGATTTAAGTTACCAGCGACCCAGACAGAAATCTAGTTTCAAGTCTTGGTTGTTGCCAGCAACCCTGCAAGATTTGGTTTCGTTGTTACCACAAACCAACAGCTGATTTCGAGTCTTAGTTATTGCTAGCAACTTAGTGTTGCCGGCAATCTTGGTACCAAACTGTTTTCTGCAGGATGGAGTGCTATTACTAGCTTTTAGCAGCCCCAGGGTTAAGTATTACGGAAAGGAACAAGTTCACAAGCCTTATTCATTCTCCAGGTATGTCTTCACTACGAGCAATGACGAGCTTGGAGTCCAACGCGCGGCTCGCTGTGCGGTTTGCTACTTCGCTAATTAGTGGACAGGTCGTGATGTAGTCACAAGTGATGTAGTCGCGTTGCTAAGCGCCATAGCTTGTAGCGTTTTACGAAACATTATTTAGGAATAATGTATAGAATTGAGAAGAATGTCCATATGATCTAAATGGCGCATAACTAGCCACTTATTGATAGCCGCTTGCCGCGAATCTCTTTCGACGATCTGACTGGATGCTCTTAGGCGCGCAGCAAGCCTAGTGCGGGGTTTGTCGTATTTTGAAGCGGGTGTAAGAACGAAGGGGCTAAATGGTTGGCTAGCAAAAATAGCATACGGATTAGCTCAAGGACTCTTACGTCACACACAGCTCAGCAAGGCGGAACCCCTGGTTTTGAGGCTAATCACAACGTAGATTGTCATTTGATGAAATGTGTTAGCGGCTACATTTTCTGAAGTCCATAATGCGCGTTCAGGTTTGTGGTTGTTAATTCGAGATACAGTTTTCTAAATGCATCGCCTATAAGTCAGAACCTTATTTCATGAGGGCTTCGTTTACCCACCCAATCAATTGTCATAAACGAGGGTGCCTTTAGCTCAACGGCATAAAGGCTTTCGGTCCTAAAAATATCTACTTCTTAAAATAAATATCTTGGATAGAAAATACAACTAACCAGACTAAACTGGTCCCGTAATGCTAACTATGGCCATCTCAAGTCTCGTTGTTACTCAAGGGAGAACTGCTTGGTTTTTACAGTACATACAGTTGAACTTGCAAAAAGCTGTTCAAATTGCAGTTTAAAGCATTATTTATAGTCTCTACTAATTCTGTTGTGCAAGGATTATATGATGTTCTATTTGCTCTGCTTGACGGAGTTCACTTTTGCCGACAAGTTTAATAAAAACTCATTGAGCTGACCCCTGTCGAGATACCAGTCTCCGCCTCGGCGCTAGGCCTCTGCTCCTTAAAATCCATTGGGGTCTTCCTTATAGCCAATGGATAAGCCCTCTTCTATTATAGTGGTCAGCATGCGAAACCATTTAAGTTCGTTAGATATACAATCTTAGCAATGGGAGTTGGGAATACTGAATTGTTAGTAGAATTGTAATTAAAGTGTTGATGTTTTCGGCGAAGCACAATATAAACATCCGCTCTATATTGGCGGCCTATCTTATTACATCTTTTCATCAATTGCAATATTACTTGAGTAAAATTTTCATTTGTCCGGTCTCGCCTTTTTAATGAGGGTAATGGAGAGTAAGAAGGGGCCGTCATGCTTAAATTGCCTTATAATAAGAGTGTTCTTTTTAAATTAGTAATAAACCAACAGCTAGGGTGAAGTGAATAATTATATAGCCTAAATATAAAGGATATAATCTTGCTTTGCTAAAGTTTAATCGTTATAATAATTGAGTCCCCTCTTTTGCTTCCTCTCTTTTCTCCTCGTTTTATCTTATTTAATGTATATGCTGCTTCCCCAGCCTCGGGATTTAGCGCGGTTAACTATAGTTATCAGATCCTTTCGTCCCCAATCTATAAGAGACATTGTTGGCAAGATGTATGCTCCGGAAATATTTGCTAATTCAAGTTGCACAATACAATAAGTAGTTACTTACTTAATAAATGCATTAATTGTTATAACTGATTTTAAGATTATAAGAAGCTAGCTACTAGCAATAAACCATATTTAACCTAAATTATCTTAAGAGAACCGAACCGAGATCCCTATCTATACTTATTGCCTATATAACTTACTATAGCTACATTCCTCGCCTAATAAGATAAAGTAGGATTAAACTACAATTGCAAACAAATTCTCTTAGTCTTTTTCTTTATCTATTTTAATCTACCCTTATGGTACTTATGCCTATTCCCAAGCTTCCTTTAACTAAAACCTAGTAAAAAGATTTCTACAAAACGAAATAATATCTAGGCTTGTTGATTATCCTGCTTTTACCATCTAATAGCGCCTAGTTTTCCGCAACTATCTATTGCTCACTTGCGCCGACAATTAGAGCGAGACCCTATAAATCTTTAAATGTAGCTCTAAAAGTGGTCTGAATGCTTGAACTTCTTATCCCTACATCTAGGGTATTTATACTTAATCGATTCTCTACAATACTTAATGCGCTCCCGCTCCGGCAAGTAATAATTATTAAAGTGATTATTTTAAATTGTAGGACGGCAATATAAAAACATCCGCTCGTCTAGTGAAAGCCGTTTATCGCTAAAGCAGTTCGGGCACTATATTGTTACGGCTTGGGTCTTCCGTGCAGGCTTAAAAGAGCTGTTGCGTGCTACGATAATTGCAACCAATGCAATTATTGACCAATCTTTTGCCCCATGGTATAATAGTCTAGCACAACCGTTACACGATAATCGCATAATGCTAGTAGTCTTAGGTTCGATTCCCGGGTTTGGGTTGCCCGCGGAAGCCCGTTCCGGACTGCTAACAAGAGACCTACCTTTTCTCGCGCACAATGGGGCTAGTGCGGGGTTCTCTTGGGGGTTGGCAGTAGCCACACTGGATAAATGAATTTCCGGCCCAGATCCCTAGGCTTGAGGACAAGCCTTTGGGAGGGGAGCATTGTGTTACGGCTTGGGTCTTCCGTGTAGGCTTAAAAGAGCTATTGCGTACTACGATAATTGCAACCAATGCGATTATTAACCAATCTTTTGCCCTATGGTATAATGGTCTAGCACAACCGTTACACGATAATCGTATAATGCTAGTAGTCTTAGGTTCGATTCCCGGGTTTGGGTTGCCCGCGGAAGCCCGTTCCGGACTGCTAACAAGAGACCTACCTTTTCTCGCGCACAATGGGGCTAGTGCGGGGTTCTCTTGGGGGTTGGCAGCAGCTACACTGGATAAATGAATTTCCGGCCCAGATCCCTAGGCTTGAGGACAAGCCTTTAGGAGGGGAGCATTATATTACGGCTTGGGTCTTCCGTGCAGGCTTAAAAGAGCTATTGCATGCTACGATAATTGCAACCAATGCGATTATTAACTAATCTTTTGCCCTATGGTATAATAGTCTAGCACAACTGTTACACGATAATTGCATAATGCTAGTAGTCTTAGGTTCGATTCCCGGGTTTGGGTTGCCCGCGGAAGCCCGTTCCGGACTGCTAATAAGAGACCTACCTTTTCTCGCGCATAATGGGGCTAGTGCGGGGTTCTCTTGGGGGTTGGCAGCAGCCACACTGGATAAATGAATTTCCGGCCCAGATCCCTAGGCTTGAGGATAAGCCTTTGGGAGGGGAGTATTGTATTACGGCTTGGGTCTTCCGTGTAGGCTTAAAAGAGCTATTGCGTGCTACGATAATTGCAACTAATGCGATTATTGACCAATCTTTTGCCCTATGGTATAATGGTCTAGTATAACTATTATATATATTACTTTTATAAGAAGTGGGAAATAGTTAAGACTTAAGCGGTCTTCTTTATTAAATAACTCTACCTTAGTAGGTAGATTGGTTTTAGCTCTCTATTAAATGTAATTATACTTTACTATCTCTTGTTTATTATATAAAGTAATTATAAGATTAATAGCTTTAATTCTTTATTAAAAGACCTCTTTTTTAGTTTAGTTATTAGGCTATTTGTAGAGGAGTTTTACTAGCTTAGTGTATTTGGGAATAGAAATATTAATCTTAGGTTTTATATACTCCTCCTTTTCTTCCCCTTATACTTATCTTTTAATATCTTAAGTTAATATATTATAAAAGAAGAACTTATAATACTATTTAACTATATATAATTTACATTATATATATATATTATTAATAGTATATTTAAGCTATTAAATCTTTATCTTATACTTATAACCTTTAATGTAATATTTACTCCCTTTAAGTTCCTTAAGTTACCTTTTAAGTTTAATAATTTCCAAATTTAGTAAAGTATTTTCCTATACCTTTAGGGGAATTATATTTATAATTGTACGAGGATTATAAGTAAGGCAAATATAGTCAAATATTTAGAAAAGCTTAGTTTCTTTCTCCTCTTTTAGGGAGGCATTTTAAATGTTAAAATTGACAATTTTATTTAAGTAAGCATTTTAAAAGGTTAAAAATACAGGATTATAATATATTATTTAATTATAAATAGAATTAGGGTATAAGAGGGTTTTAGAATATTAGGGTTAAAAATAATATATAAATAATTAAAACTAATAATAGGAAATTATTTAAAAAGTATAAAGAATAAACTAAGTAATATCTAGGGGCTTATACAATTAGCATTCTCTATAAGACCTCTAAGGCTAATCTTTAGTTCCTTAATCTATAGCTTACTAGCAACTATTGCAGTTAGAATGGGGTATATAATATAGCAAATAAACTTAACGCTCTAAGTTAACTTAAACATTAGGGTTCTCTAAGGTAGGATACTAATACTTTATTTTATTTAATACAAACCCTATAGATAATTACTATTATTAATAATAATCTCTTTATACTAAGTAAAGTATATTATAGCTTATTTTAAGCTTATAATAGCGGACTTACTTTAAATTAGTAGTTCCTAGTCTTTTAATTACCTAAAATATATAGCTTTATTAAGATAAATAAGGCAATAATTACAATAAGATAATAGTAATACT
>CAKNEU010000433.1:0-12866 GCA_930272665.1 Mariannaea elegans | reverse complement strand
ATACTCAATAAAATATACAACTTACCCTCTATACTTGAGAATTAACTTAAACCTAATATTAACCTCTTAAACTTATTATTCCTATTATTATACAACATTATATAACTTATAAGGAATAGTATAGTAAATGTAGTTTCTAATATTATTATCTAAGTTACTGGTAGCTAATATAGTAACAAGTTCTAGGTTCTAGGATAAACCCCTAACTTAAACTATCTATTTTGGTAATAGTTCTTGAAGAGACTCTAACAATAGACACTAGTAACACGTAGTAGCTGGTAGACTTTATTATTATACTCAACTGTATTGCTATCTGGGTGCTGAGGATTAACCCAGTTATGCTCCTCTTTACTGTGACAGTTAGCGTGGTGTAACTCCCGCACAATAGACCTCTAGCCATTAGGCCAAAAAGATCAACCAATTCAACTAAATCCACTACAGTGAATTGCACCACACAATAGCTTATAAGGGATATTCTTACCTTTACAATGATTCTACATCGCCTAGGTCTGGCGGTAAATAATATTACATGCCCTACATTTCAGCCCATCTCCAATTGGGTCCTCTAGATATGCGATAGCGGTAATATGACACGGTGGCAATGAAAAGTTTTTGAGCTCGGCCTGCATTCGAATTATCGCGGGTTTCTGCTGATGCAGTTGGGAACATCTCTCCCCTCCTTGATAGCGAACTCAGATCCTTGGCGACAATTTTGTGTAAGATGCGCGACAACCTCGCCTCCTACATACGCGAATCTGCGTTTCTTACATACCACAACCCGGTATGCGGAATGGAATATAAACGGCTCAATTGCTGACTGCATATTAGATATTTTGCGTATTCTTATGTTAAATAATAGATTTGAGGTTAGTTATAGCAATTTAATGAGGAGATAATCTAGAGTACAATGTACTGCGACTACGGTCCTGGCGACACATAAAAGCAAATGTAATGGAGCCTCTCTCCTTTTCCTCTAATCTAGACTCCCTCTACCACCTACGATCCCTGTCGCGGCGTGCTACGTCAAATCTGCAAATGCACAAAACAATATAGAATTCCAATAGATTCTGAATATCAAACTCCAAAAAAATATCATTAGTATATAATTGTTAATTTCCAATTACATCTCTTTTTTTCTGTAAAAAAAACTTTACGCGCAGGCAGTCATTCAAGTCTACCCATCCAATTCTACCTCCTGATTTACCGCTGGAATTTACCTTTCACCAGTACGCACATACTAAAAAGCATCAAGTTCTACCTGGAATTGCAAGGTAATTCTGGATAGGCCATTGAGTTCGTGATGCGCTTGACAGCTTCTTTCTAAAAGACCCCAAGAGCCTGTAGCGCTTCTGTTCGGGTGCTAACTGCAGTACCTACGACGGTAATACTTCAATTCGAAAGCATGAGTGGTTGCACGCTCATGACCTGGGCTCGGATGGTCTTGCCGCATATACGATCGTTACTAGAACGGCAACTGTGTTAGCGTAGCCTGGTATATATACTACGCCAGGTCCTGTTGTGAAGGTGATTGCTGTGGCTCCAGTTTGATAGAGACCGAGTCTCCAGTACAGACACCGTGCAACGTCCAAATCCGTCGACGCTTTCCATCGGCCGCTGTCTCAGGGCAGGATTTCTTAGGGTCCAATATCAATGACAGCATCGCAACATCTTATAGTTCTTGTTTTGTGAATAGCTAGTCCGTTAACGACTCTACTAATACGAGGAGATAAGAGTTTCAAATTCACTCGAGCAAATAATTTTGAGTTTACAGCTTGCTCTATAATTGCAAGCTATCCTCCTGGCGTAACTTACATGAAGACGGGAAACAAGGTATCCGAGGTAATTGGGCAATTATAAATCGAGAGCTTATTTCAAAGGCGTGGAATAGGTGGGAGAAGATGATTCCACTGAACCTCTTTGCTAGGCTATTCGTGATGCTGGGTGTGACGTCCTGAGAATACGGAACTAGAACTGAGCTGAATGGGCTGATCAGCAGGGGAGGAGTGCGGAGAAATGACCGAGCTGTCTTCTCTATAAGCCCCGATGATGCGGGTCGAGGTTTGAACGCCATACTATAACAAGACAGATTGCGGGACTGTCCAGAAATTAGGGCCTTTTGTCGCACTCACTCTTAAAATTAGCCTATTTGTATGGCTCTAAATCGTCATAGGACGTAGCTCGTCTTACAGCAAGTAGCCAAGCAGTTTGGTTGAGTATGGTGAATTCTGAGCCTTAGCGTTACATCGTGCGTTTAATCTCAGGGCGATCTAGTACGGAGCGTGCAAGGGTTGCATCCTCCGGCCCGAATGTACGGCACCCTTATCCGTGAAGTGCAGCTATTCACCGCTTTAACACAATATAAATCGCCCTTCATAGCGGACCTTTCAAGAAATAAATTAATATTAATAGTGCTGTATTCCAGTGACAAAGATGCGTACTGCCTGTCTTGAGCACCTGCTAGTATCGTCCTCAAACTCTGGCCAATGAGACTACACAATGAAGGCGGTTTCGATCCTGTTGATGCTCAGGCTTGGGGCCCTCATCCTCGCAAAAGAGAAGTGTGTGAGTCATTATCAAGGCCCTGAAATTGGATACGGTTGTTCATGACATAACCCTTTTCACAGTGTGACCACCTCCACAAAGCTCTTGGCGCCAAAGTCACATATCCGGGTGAGGCAAGTTACAACAGCACTGAAAATGCCTACTGGTCTCTCCAAGAGGCTGAGCTTGACCCTTCGTGCATTATTCAGCCAACAACAGCACAAGATGTTGCCCAGGCGGTATCCGTCATTTCTTCTGTAAAAGAGTGTCGCTTTGCCATCAAGGGCCATGGCCACAACCCTGCTGCTGGATTCGCCAATATCGAGAGTGGTGTAACGATTGACATGACGCATGTGGCATCAATAACCGTTAATGCTGAGCATACTGTTGCAAACGTGGGGGCTGGGGCGTCCTGGGTTGATGTTTACAAGTATTTGGATTCGTATGGCTTGGCGGCCGCTGGCGGCCGCAACGGGAACGTTGGTGTTGGCGGCTTGCTGCTGGGCGGAGGTATATCTCATTTCTCTCCCCGTGTGGGATGGGCTTGTGATGGAGTTGTCAACTTTGAGGTCAGTAACAAATTCTGAATTTCTCAGGCCTGGGAATAGCTGATGCTCACTCTTAACTAGGTCGTACTTGGAAACGGCTCCCTTATTAACGCCAATAGGGATACTCACTCCGACCTTTTTACCGCTCTTAAAGGCGGTGCTAATAACTTTGGCGTTGTCACCCGTTTTGATCTGGCTACATTTGCCCAAGGCAACGTTTCGTCCACCAGTATTGTAAACGACATCTCGCATCGAGAGGCTGTTTTCAAGGCATTTACGGACATTGCAACTGCCCCTAAGTTCGACCCTTTTACTTCCCTTGTGACGGGTCTCATCTTTGACTCCATTAAGAAGAGTTGGACGCTCACCAACAGTGCCGTATATACCAAGCCGGTTCTCCACCCACCTGTTTTTGCGGAACTCTCTGCTGTTCCAAATCTGAGCAACAAGACTTCGTTAACATCAGTGGCGGTACTTGCTGACGAATCTGAACCACCTCAGACGTGAGACGCTGTACTAAAATTAGTGCCCACTACTTCAGAAAAGCTAACTGATATCAGGAACCAGTTGTTTTCTACCGCAACATTCAAGCCATCTACACAGCTGATGAAAGACATCTTCGATATCCTAAATACAACACTCAATTCTTTCAGTCCCGCTGGAGGTGTTACTTGGATCGTCGCTCTTGAGCCTCTCGCAGGCGCCATGCTCTTTAGTTCTGGAAGCAGATCTAGAAACGTCCTAGGTGTTGGCCCTGACAACAACGGTTTTAGTAAGCTAGATTATCTCATTTGGCCAGCTTGCCTCCATATGTCAACACGAACTAACATTATTTTCTCTAAAAGTTATGCTCTTTTCGGCAAATTGGCCGAACTCCGCTTCAACAGGTGAAGTGCAGCGCACCGCTCGGCACGTTCTGGCACTTTTAGAGTCCCAAGCAGAGAAAAAAGGTCTACTAGGGAGATTCCAGTACCTAAATTATGCAGCACCTGACCAGGACCCATTTACGTCATATGGCAAGGATAATCTTGCCTTTTTGAGGAAGGTTAGTAGGGACTACGATCCAGGAAAGGTGTTTCAAGAGCAAGTACCAGGTGGGTTCAAACTCTTGTAGGATTGAGGAACAGATCACAGCCTGCTTCGGAGACCGTGGTGATGTGGACAAATACCGGATGGATTTCGTATTTACAGTAAGGCTACTCAATTAAACCTTGAAAAGCAATCTAGATGCTTGAATCTACGGTAGTCTCAATAATTGGTTCTCGCTGGTGAAGATGTTGAATTTTTTCCCATGTTGGATCCTTTCCGGACTTCTCGAGCGTAATCAATTCCTTTTGTCAAACGGGTCAACTAACGTAACGAGGCTGCCTGCCTGTGGCAAGGCTGCCTGCTTGTGGCAAAGTGACGATAACGTCAAACAAGGCTGCCTGTTCGTATAGCTAGCTCGGTGGCAACCTTGCCACCTCACAGACCTTCATTTCCCTCTATAAAAGACCGACCTTTTCCCAACAGTTAGATAGAAAATCAAGAGCTTCTATGATCCAATTCCTCCCCTCATTGAATGTGACACCTTTTGTTTAATACCCCCCGCAACCCAGTTAAGTCACATTACCAGCGTACTCGAAACCCACCATCATGAGCGAGTTTGCATACGCGTCCATCATTAACAAATATTGACGATGTCGTCTGAGTCTGATGTAGATACGCTTTGCCCTGCCTCATTTATCGCTAAATGAGCAAGCAAACCCGACCATTCTTATTATCCATGGCGCCGTCAGCTCCGCTGCATCTTGGGAGCCCATGCTTCACTATCTGCCGACCTACCACTTTCTGATTCCAAACCTCCCTCACCATGGTCAGTGTATAGATATTGGCCCTCTCTCGTTTGACCATACGTCGGAACTTCTTGCGTATGTCACTGTACTTCTAGGAGAGTTATTATCATGAGATTTTAACATTTAGGGTTTTGAATTAGATAGAAAGTCTCAACGGAAGTCACATCAATTTGGTCGCATTCTCTATTTTATTTACCTTTATTCTTTATCACAAAATTCACCCAAGTGTTTGATAATCTTGAACTGGAGACGAACTATGGAATAGTACGGATCATCGATCAAGTGCCTTCGCAAACCGTTCAAAATTATGATCGTTTAACCCCGCCACAGATATCCGAGACGTTTCGACCACGTATATATGGAAATTTACTGTCCAAATTCCGATTAGCATCTCCCAGAAAATGACCTTGATAGTCTCGGTTAGAATGAAATTACCTTCAAGATGATGAATTTGGGCCTTGGTGATGCCAATATATGCAAACATGCCGGTTTGATTGACTATGTGAGACCAATCACCAGGAATGTGAAGGCGCAACAGCTCGCTATAAAGCCGCCGACGCATGAATTGAATACGGTTCGACATGGTGACAAGGTGCTTGGCCCACTGCTCCTTGATTGATGACTTCCCAAGAACTTCCGCCGCCACGCGAGCGCCATATACCGGAGGAGCTGTAATGGTTGATCGTTGCACGCTCTCCAGAACTGAAGTCGCAAATCGAGCTGCCGAAGGTGACGAAAGTGTCCAAATCACAAGACCGATTCGCTCCCCGTAAAGTCCCATTTTCTTAGCCATTTAGAGATACACGGCGAGCTCGACACCAAGCTCCCGCAGGAAATAGCGAATGGGCTAGGCGTCATCGTCAAAGGATCTAGAGTTAAAGCCTAGATATGCAGAGTCAAATATTGGGAATAGCCTCCTTTCTACAATAGTTGAGCCAATGGCTTTCTAATCATCTCTTGTTGGATCATAGCCTGTAGGGTTATGCCCGTAGGTGTGGAGTACGATTGCTGAACCCGGCGTCGCGGCTTTTAACGATTGCATGTATGCGCTAAAATTAAAGGCCCCGTCCTTGTAGTAACGAATCTTGCCGACCTCGAAGCCGATGGTAAGGATCTGTCACTTAAATTGTTTTAAGAGCGGTGCAAAACTTCTTCAGAGCAAGCCTAACGAGAAGAAGTGCTCCTGTTCCAGAAAGCGACTGGCATGATGCGACCTGATGGGAGGCGAACTGTTAGTAATAGTTGCTGAGCAAGAGGTCGGATAGATCGCTATACCCTGTCGTCGGCCAATGCCCGAGTCCCACCAAGTAAAAGGTTCGTTACCTCATCTATGAATGGCCTGAAGCCCGCGATTGGCAAATGTTCGTGATTAAACTCACCAAGCTAAAATAATATATATATATATAATTAATTATCTTATTAAGTATAATATAATAACTATATATAGGTAGTTAAGAGCTGTTTCTTACATAATACTAGGCAGTAGAATTACGCTTCTAGACCCAGCTTCTCGTCCTCCAGCCTATTTGAATATACTTGTACGTCCGTAATATACTTGTCAAACTTGCGGAGATTAACTCTCTTCTCAAACCTGTTAATACGCTTGCTGTTAGCTTGCTGGTGCAGATACTAATATTATCAGTTACATACAGTTCGTCGATTTCGGCGGTCGTCCTTCGCGTCACCTCTGGAAGAATAAACCAAGCAATAACGACAGCTACTGCACCAGTACCTCCGAAACTTCAGTTTTAGATAGTGTTAGCCTCACCATTATGGCGCATATATAGGGAAGACAGCAACATAACCAAGACTCACAAGAAACCAGTCTTTACACCCCATTTAGTGGCGCTCCCATTTATCATGAGTGGGGTGCAGAAACTGAACATAATGCCAAAAAGATTAGACGTTGCGAGCGACCAAGCCGCGGTCTGTGCACGGAGCCGTTGTTGAGGAATCTCAGCTGCATAGGCATAACCTATAGCTGAAGCGCCAGTGGTCGAGAACGTTGCCAAGCAGGCGAAAAAGATCTGCACGTACAGTCCTTAGCAAGATTTTGAATGATCCTTTACGCCAATAGCGGACTCACAAGAAGAGAACCTAGTGCCGACGTGGTATAGTCAAAACAACCAATAATACCCAGACATGTGACAGATGCGACTGTAACTGCGTATGGATAGACGGTAAGAGAACGTCGTCCAAATTGATCCGTAAGCGTTGCTGTCATAAGCATCGAGACCAATTGAACAGCGGAAAGAATGAGAGTAACGAGGAAGGGATTTTTGTTTCCCGCATATTGGACTATGAGATCAAGTTAGCATATTACACAAACAACTGACGCGATCTATTGCCTACAAAAGTAGGTGGCATAGGTGTTGAATACAACAAGGCCGACCAATTGTTGAGTAATCTTCGGCCACCCAGAGATGATAAAGCGGATCAGGTTTCGGCCGCGAAAAATAGCCCACATGCCGAGCTCGTTGTCTTGTTCAGCTTGTTGGCGCTCTATGTCAACAGTTAAAGTCATGATTACCTAGGCAAACGTCAGAAAACGTCACAGGAAGAGCGGGAGATTCTTCGATGCTGGCATGAACGGATACTAACGATTTGCTCTTCGATGCTATAATCCTTCACGCTCGAATAGAACGTGGAGAGAACTTTGGCCGCCTGATCGACCTTTCCCTTACTGGCAAGCCACCAAGGCGACTCAGGGATGAGCAAGAATATAACAAGAATGATACCAATCATAGCCCACTGAATTGAATAAAGAATAAAGCCAAATTAGTAGCTATTCTATCATCGTTCTTCAAAGCATAGTGAACCCCAACTAACCTGCGTATAAATGGGAGTCTTGAAGTCATAGGGGGCACTGGCATGGAGCCGATTGAGGGCGACGGAAGCAAAGAGTTGACCAAGGATGAACCAGCTGCAAGACTCAGCATTCAGCCTCCCTTGTAATACCAAGCGTCGAAGCAAGATCTGGGACAGAAAGGATGGTCGTCAGAACTTACAAGGAATATGCGTTGATGAAAAAACCTCTGAGCTGAGTAGGTGAGATCTCGGACAGGTATAGCGGCACCGTGGACTGCAACATGCCAACACCCATGCCAGAAAAGAGTTTTGCAACGAGCCAGTGTTGCCAGTGAGTAGCAAATGTTTCAATGAAGATGCTCTGATGAAGTCACGAGGACTGAATGTTAGCCCTTGCCATACCAGATGCTTCCGTCTTGTCTGCTTGTAAATGACACCCAAGTACGGTATGATGATGGGTCAAGAAGACGGCAGAATTACTGACTTACCGCAGTAAGGGTGAGCCAGATGATCCACATGGCAGGCTTTCGACCAAATCTTTCTGTGACATACTGAAGGAGCTGGAGGTAATCGTTAACAAACCTTGTAGTCAGGTTTGTGCAGACGTATTACATACAACTTGACCGATGAACTGGCCTGCAGACTGAATTCCACCCCAAGCCGAAATGTATTTGCCATTAATGATTGATGTTCCGGGACTGGAAAACTGTCGGATGAATCCCGAGTTGGAGACGAGACCTCCGTTCAGATTGATTTCTATAATTACAACATGGCGATTAGTGGACGTGAACGTCTTGCACACCCTTAGAGTTTGGATTCTCACGGTAACCATCCAGTGCTGCCGAGAAGGAAGCAAGCATGGCGATGCAGCAGACTTTCTTGTAACGACGAACGCTCTGCCAGACAGGCAGGTTGTCGAGTTTGGACCGTGTGACATGCATGTCGTTCTTGGGCGTGGCCGATGCCATGTCCTCGACGGGGCAGTTTTCGACCGTCTCGGTGTCAAGCTTCGCTGCTTGCATCTTGACAGCGTGTTTCGTGCGTGTTGGCTTTCTGACTGGAATGATGCGGAGCTGCTGGGCAGGGGAGGTGTGTCTGAACAATTTCTAGATCTTGTGCAATAAACTCGGTGTCTAGTCCAAAGCCTTTTATAGTGTCTCGAGGGACAAGATGCTCTCATTTCAGCTCACGACCTCGAGTAGGCCGTGGCTCATGCTGGGGCCTCTTGATTCGACGTTTCCTAGCGTTCGGGATGTGGCACCAAAACGCGGGGCCCCATGGAGAGACGCGGGGATGGATTGATGGAAATAATATGTGCCATTGGGACTTACAGAATTGCAAAAATTCCACCAATCGGGTTTATCGCAGAAATATCGGCCCACTGGGTTGGCGTGATGGCCTTAAAAACGGTGCAAGTTGGGGGGGGAGCTTCGGGGGCAAAGCGTATCCAACTTTGCAGCTCGGTATGGAATGGGCCGAGATGCTGGTATTGGTCTATCCTCGTTATTCTGTAGCAAATCAGGAAAAATATGC
Organism: Mariannaea elegans; assembly: GCA_930272665.1. Classification (NCBI taxonomy): domain Eukaryota; kingdom Fungi; phylum Ascomycota; class Sordariomycetes; order Hypocreales; family Nectriaceae; genus Mariannaea; species Mariannaea elegans. The sequence goes on along the minus strand of CAKNEU010000433.1, from coordinate 3,601 downwards.
CTAATTTCATTGTGGTATTGAATACATCAACTCAGACCGTATTCAACCCGCTCACGTGGCCCACATGGCGTCAATTCAGAGTCAGGTTCGCAGTCACGGGGATTTTATCACGCCGCCCCTCTTTTTTCCCTGTGCCCGTCCTCCGAATGCCTTCGGTTCCTCAAGTCAAGACCCAATGCAACCTAGACAAGGCGTTTAGCGCTGGCAGAACCCTACCATGCATCGCGTGTGCCGCACCCTCTAAGCCACCTCGTGTTTTCATGTTCGGGTCGGCGTAATAGAAGCCGAATGGCGTTGCACATTGGGTCTAGAAACTTGCTGACTCATTTCAGGCCATAACAGGAGATCGGGTTTCTTTCTCTCTTCCTCCTGCAGTGTACATTCAACTGTTCACGGACAATCCCTACTTCTCATCCTCAAACACAGCGACGCAAATCGGTCAAATACGAGCCCATCATGATTTCGAGCCCAACTATCACAACACTAGGCTTGGATCCAAGCCAGCGCGCTCATATCCTCAACGGCAACGCCTTTCAGCAGGATGCAATTTTGTCGTTCGCTGGGTGGCAGTATGCAGTGTTCTACAGCCCCAAGCCTGGTAGTGTGGGCCATAAAGTATTGCTTGTTCATCTAGCTAGAAGGAAGCTCCCTGGCGGAGTTTGGGAGCAAATCGTGTTTGAGGATTATGAGCAGACGGCGGACGATGGCCATAACACAGTACAAATGGGGATTTGCCCTGGGGATGGGACTATACACATCTCATTTGACCATCATTGCGATATGTAGGTGGATTCAGTCTGCAAATGAGAGTCAGATACTGATTCAACAGCAAGCTTGAAATATAGGTACTCTGTAAAGGGTCTTGCCAGCGACCCGACACTCTTCCCGTTCGCTACAAATTTATTTTCCGAAACCTTGGACCAACTTCCCAGACTTTCGAGAGGACAGTATCATTTTGATTCCTTAACATATCCCCGATTTGGATTCCTAGGAGACGATATGTTTTTCTCTGCTAGAAATGGTCAAGCCGGACGTGGCGATGACTTGCTCTACATCTACCGCGCCGCAACGGGCACCTACGAGTTCGTCGGCACGCCTCTCAAGGGTGTTGAAAACAGCCCATATGTCCATGGAATAGACTACCGTTCAAGCAAGCTGCACGTCACTTGGGTCTACCGCGGCTTTGTCTATTACCAAGAGTTGGATGACCCTCGCAATTCAGCGCACAAACAGCATGCAGGTCCCAATGGCCCAGAAAACAACTACAACATTTGCTATGCCTATAGCGACGATGGTGGACATACGTGGAAGAACGGGCAAGAAGAGACGATTGCCCGCCTGGGGAAGGGCGAGTCAGTAGTACCGGATTCGCCTGGCATCGTAGCCTTTGATATCCCAAAAGCATCTGGGCTCATGAATCAGGAATCCCAGGCTGTGGATCGCGACGGTGGTGTACACGTGCTGAATCGCCATGTTGTAGATGGAGAGCTTGCCTGGATTAATTTTTATCGAGCGCCATCTGGTAAGGACACAGCTTAGCAACACTTCGTGAACTGCACTGACAATCTAAACAGGTTCATGGACCAAGAGCAGGATTTGTCGAGCGCCTAGCAACAGTCGGGGTTGCTTGGCTACCAGTAAAGAAGGCGACATATACATAATTCTGCCAGATCCCTCCACTTCCTCGCTAAGAATCTACAAATCTTCCAAAGATTGTGACTTTTCGTCGTCCTCCGAAGTGTGGGCCGGAGATGGTTATTTGGGGGAGCCTCTTGTTGATCGCCAAAGACTTGAGAAGGAAGGCGTCTTATCCGTCTTTACAATTTCTGTTGGAAAGAAGCCATCGGCAGAGCGAAGCGTGACCGTACTGGACTTCATACTATGATAGGGAGAAAGTTGTAGCTAGAAAGTTGAATTAAGTTCCAAGTTGCGTATTATTATTAGTGCTAGTGTTAAGAGTCCAATGGTGGGTGGCCAATGCACTTGACATAGTAAAGTCAAGCTCGTTGCGACTAATACGAGTATCGTAGGCATTCTGTAGGAATGTTGCCGTGCGCGCGGAGCTCGACCTTCAACACATCAGGGGCTATTAACTTGCGTAGTGGGGAGAGATTAGCTTATTCCCTCGATGGCCCTCTGCATAATGCTAGTCTGGAGCGGACTATCTTTCGGAAACTAGTCCGGATAGCTACGAGGTGATTGTACTAGAATATCCCTTAGGCTGGAACGTAGCCTTGCTACTTGTAAGATATTGATCTTTATCCTGCGGGATTGCTTATAGCCCTATTAACTATTTGTAAATAACCTTATAGTAAAGGTCACTTAAATCCCTATATATAAAAAGTTAGGCTATAATAGCAAGGGGTAGAAGTTGTTTAAAAGTATAGTATAGAAGTCCTCTGAAACTAATATACTAAAATTGACAAAAAGTATATATATTAAAGATAACTCTAAGTATATATCAATTTTTAATTATTAAAACTAGAAATTCCGAATTGTTGTATTATAATTAATGTAAAGTTTTAAAGTAGTTAATTAATATGAGTAATTTAGGTAGTTAAGACTAAATTGTAATTAAATAATAAATAGGTTTAAGAGCTATATAAAGTTAGGGTGGTAATTTAAGATATAGCAGGCACTATAGAAACTTAAGAAAAGTATATAAGAGTAAAACTAATATTAGTTAAATAATAAAAAGGGGTTTTAAATAGTAATATATTGTAACGGGATTGGAGGCGTTTCTAGCCCGTATAATAGACTAGTTACCAGCTAAGGCAAAAGATCCAGCAATAATTGCAGTTCCCGCAATTAGCTCACTACCTTATATCTATATATAATGCATATAACAAACGCCGTTATATATATAATAATATATTTATATTCTACTAGTATACTAGAAAATATAAAGTAGTATATTATAAAATTATTTATTTATTTACCTACGTACCTATTTGCTATTTATTGTAAATATAAAATAAATATAGTAGTAAATAAAGTTACAGCCTATATAAAAAGGCAGTATAGTAATATTAGCTATAAATAAGCTAAAGCAATTAACTAATAAATTAAAGACATTTTAAATATTATTTAAAACTAAGCTAGATAATAGAGTAAATATTACTATTATTAATAATAACCTAATCCTATAACGTACATAATAAGTATTACAAATCGTACACACTCCCATCACATGTGATAGCACCCCACAAAAAACCAACCAACTACAGTAAAGTTCACTCCAGATTACTCATAAACCTACGTAAACCCCCAGCAAAGTTCACTTAGTTTACTTAATAAACCTTATAAACTGCCTTATTACATTTTAGTATATAAATATACTTATTAGTATATTAAATAGAACTTTAGCTACCCTAGCTATTAATATAACTTAGTTATACTAATTTGCTTTTAGTATATTACTAAATGTAATACCCTATATTATATTGCTAGAACCTTCTAATAGCCTATTCTCTCTGCTAATATAAAACTAGAACTATTTGATCTATATTAACCCTAGACCTAATTGTTATATATTAATAGCTCTTATTTAGAAGGATACCCTATTACCTTTATATAATATTAAATAATTATATCTTTTAAG
>CAKNEU010000432.1:0-12892 GCA_930272665.1 Mariannaea elegans | reverse complement strand
CACAAGAGATTACTACAATTCGATTATTACAATATCTCACGTGACTTTTACACTCACACAACTACACGAACCACTAATAAGATCACCGTGGTATCTGACAATACCTGGTAAAACTGTCTAGTAGGCATGACAAGTAGTGACACGAAGGTTGACCAAAAAACCAAGATTCAACCCCCACGGAAAGCTAACATTAGGATTGACCATTGTGCCGCTTTTCAAAGTAAATCACCCAGACAGTACCTAGATCGACTGGAAGATTGGGATCGAGCACTCTACTCGTAGACGCTGTACCAAGAGTCGGAGGAAATAATAGCACATCGCAGATAATTATTACATTGAGGCAGAAAACAAAGTCGCTGCAGAGTAGACTCCAAATAATATAATGGTTCTTGCGTTAATCATAGATACCGGTAGAGTTTCTTTCAGTGATGTCGTATTTACTATCGTGAGACACTTGGGAACAGCTTGCAATTAACACACACCGACATACAGTCGCATATAGGAACTAACTCGATCATTCCATCGTGAGGGGCATGGAACGTGTTCTATCTTAGCCGGGAACTCATACAACATTTCTACTCATTGTACTTAATGATCGAAGGGAAGATCGGACTCAGGAAATGCCGTATTCTCTGGAGGATGGTTGAAGGTTAGCTTATGACTGCAAAATATTAGCTTACCTTTACAGAGGTTTCTCTGCTGTGATAATAGCAGTTTTTCTTCTCCTTTGCAGCTTCTAAAGCCTAGTAGTAACTATGACTGTTCGTGTTATAAGAAAAGAAAAGCTGCTCTAGACTGTAAATTAGACGTTCCTTTCTATATCACAAATGCAGTTTCATAGGAAAGCCTGATGTACCGGTTTCCATATGCAATAGCTACCGCGGTGAGAGCGCAAACAAAAGAAGTATTATCAGGCCAAATGACATTCTCCCGACCCTCAAGTGTCTAATGCGCATATGGCTTACAGCTGGTCGTTTATCCCTCGTCTGCTTCATTAATCCAAGCTTTCTTGTTGGCTTCATGTCATTTAACCCAGCCTTCTGGAGTATCCGCCTAACTACAAAAGCAAATATATATTAAACCACTTTATGCTGAATTCTCCTGTATGTCATATCAGCAAATGTTTCTTCTCTTTCGTATTGATCTCGGCGTATAATATACCTCGGCGATAATTTGGGATTCCGCCGCAGAGGTCTGTTTCTTTGGGCGCCCTGAACGACTGGCATCTTTAAGAAATTCATCACGAATATCAATAGGTCGAAGATTTGGGTCAAAACCTCGCTCTATAGCTCGTCTATAGATTTCATTGATCAGGTGCGTTGAATAACCAGTTAATTCTGCTATCTCTGCCGTCGTCTTGCCGCCATATGGGCATTTTAGCGCGACAATCATGGCACGAGTTGCAATATCCGTATTAAGAGCCATACTCTAGTTGATAGGCGTGAAGATGAAGGAGGAAGATTTAGGAGAGGGAATTTTCAACAAGTCCACGTGCGGAGATTCCTAACATGCAGGTCGCTATAGGTGGCGTTTTTAGCGCGGGAAACTTTTGAAAGGGACCTCCGTACCTAGAAATGTATCATTAGGTTTAAGATGAGTACTGATAGCTGATACAACGAAAGGACTGTAACCGATGCTTGCAAAGTGCTATAAGCTACTTCGGAGATAAAGCTGGCCTAAAAGGTATGGCTGGTAGCACCTCAACACTTGCTCCGACCGCTACCTAGTATTCTGAAAAAATCAGCTACGGTATTCTTTGCTCATTCAGAGTATGGATAGCTGGCATTCCTGGATGCAAATGCTACGTGGCATCAGTTGGGGGACCAGGTCCAGAATTGGAGAGGTTTCTGAGCGTAAAATCCAGAAGACGACGAAAATAACAATATCAATGTTTGCGATTAGTTAGGATTCACAATCTGGTAAATTCCGGCGCAAAAGTGACAAAATATCATTCACTGGTTAGATGTTTGCATTCGTTTTATTTTCCGTTAAGCAAGCGAGGGAAGAAATACGATGATTCAGCCTCTCAATATTCCTTTCTGGCTAGAATGATTGGAAGCATTCTCTGCCTCTTCAGGCAAATTTGCATATCCTCTCCCTCTTCTATCTGTATCCCTGAGTTCCGATACAATAACTTCTTTCGTCTGCAAAATTCCATCCATGGCGCTTTTGCGCCTTGTTTTCATCATGTACGCATTGTTGTCCGCATCTATCGCTGACTTGTGGCCGGCCGAAACATGGGTCCCCTGGCCGTAATAGTGCCGCCCCCCTGTTCCCTGTGATTGTGACCGCGACTCCGATTTTGCTTGCCTCCGTTTGTTCCATAGACCGTAGATGGTGGGTGCATTAACTACCATTGCGGCAGTGAGAAGCTCGGTGCTCGCCCACGTAGTACGGTTAATCTGGCTGTCCTTGTTCGATGCGTTGATCGGGAGTCGAATAATGGTGATTGCGATGATGAAGACACCGAGAGTGAAGAGGGCGCATAATTGGGCCTTGCGCTGCCAAATCGTCTTCAGAGAAATCACTAAAGGGATCGGAAGGACGAGGAGCATGGTATCCGTCACGATATTGAGAACTCCGACGACGATGAGCTGTAGCTGGGCCTTGGCACAGTCACCTAGTTGAAAGAAAAAAGCAGTCAGTCTTCATGTTGAGAGGATATCAATGGTAACGAGCTAGGAAAACAGTTTACAAACCTGGATCGGGCACAACCTGCCAGTACAAGTGAAATGGCTTGCATTCGCTAAATGTCGTGACTTGAATTGCTATGTATGTGGCGGCGAAGACAGCGAGGTAGGATCGGACTATAAGATGCTCCCACCTCAGGTTGAGGAGTAGTCGACGATATAAATCCATGAGAACTAGCTTTTGCAACCAGAGACTGCGTAAAAAATCAGTTAGCTGGCGTATTAGTCGACAGGTCAAGCCTTCCAGCTAATAACCAGCGCTTCTGAAGAGGGCGTAACAGCACCAGACTGGAAGGTCCGATATAAAGTCCCTAGGTAAATAGAGATACTGACTATGAGTTGTAGAAAACACGGTTTGCAATCGAGAGCTTGCTCCCAACTTCGCGTCTGTATATTTCCGCGGCAGTGAAGACATGTGTCTTTCGGGTAGCTGTAGATATGTTGCTTGTTCCCCAAATTAAGACCACATGGATCAGACCGAGTCTTGTTAAGGTACAGACACAAGCTGCCATGGTCAGGTAGTCTCCCAGGTTGAAAGGCTGTTTTGCTAGCTTTCTCCATATTAACCTGGCTCCCATGATGAGGAGAGCTAAAGAGCTGAATAGCCAGTGAATCAACAGCGTTGGGTCATCCATGGTGGTGATCCTTGGATCTGGCGATCCAACATCAATGGATGGACCATAAAAGACTGCGAAGGAAGATTAAACTAGGAACCAAGCTGATAGCTCTTAGGTATATAAGAATTCTTTGTCATCCTCGACCTTGTTTTGACTAATCCGAACAAGGACATCTCGTCTACGCGAAATCCAAAAGCTGTATCATCCTGGAACTTGGACTGACTGTGGGAACCACACATGGAACTAGAAGGAAACAAAGAAAGAAAATATACCGCCCTGTAGCACAAGACAACCCTGGATCACTTCCTTTAGCGTATAGACAGAGTTTCTCCGTGATTGTGATCACCGCGTTAACCGCTAGTCAGACATCCTACTCACAGACGGCCGCTCGATTGAGCCATATAATCGCACACCATTATGGAGTAGCATCAGCATTTATGGAGTAGGCCCTGCGGCAATCCAGGGGGTCCCGCAAACGAGATCCAGCGTCGATGGGGGGCTGCATGACTTAGCCCGACACGCTGGTATGCCCCTGACTGACGCAACACTGTGGAGGCACAACTGATAGCCGATGGTGTTTTCAACTGACTGACCTCCCCTAGTCTCCGATGTTCATCCGCAACCGACTCACTTATGAGTTTGAATGAAGTCTTCATGGGCTGACACACAGATTACACATGGGCTAACTCGAGTGCTCGTTCGGCAGATGCTCACTAGCGACATACTTGGACAGCTATCCCGAAGTGGCCTGTCGGTTCGGGGAACTAGTGCTAGCAAATTGGCTAATAAAAAACTCTAAAGCTAGTTGATGGAGTTGTTTTTTGTCATGCGGTTCTCCATAGATATCCAATCAATGAATCGTCGCTCGGATCAACTCTCCACCGAAACATGGGAATCCTATGTTTGCCAAGGCAAAGTTCTGGAAATTTCCGCCTCGTCTAGAATTCCTGGTGGAGGTCTATGCTAATTCAAGCTGAAGTCCACGTATGCATCCGATATTACGTGGGAGTAACTATCTCCGCTGGTTCCTTTACCCGTCTTTCAAAAGTTTCTTAATCACCGCTGTCACCTTGTATCCCGCCATTCTGAGCTGATCTCTCAATTCGTCACACTCCCGCCGATCCCTCCTATTACATGCATACAGCGATGCGTTTCTTTTCCCTTCCTCTTTTGGCGGCTTCGCTACTGGGCGGCGTGGCTGCTGCCCCCAGTAAACACCATGGCGGTAACCCAGATAAAGATCATGGCAGCAGTGTCAAGTCTGAAGTTCCATACATTCGCTCTTACTTTTACGCTGGGGGAGCTTATGTCGATGATGGAGCCGGTGGCCATATCTTCAGAGACCAAATGTATGTTGAGAAGTTGGTCCCGGCCAGTGGGGTGACTCAGAACGTTCCAATTGTCTTGATCCATGGCCAAGCGCAAACAGGCACAGTAAGAATTTCGCGTCGGGCTTCTTTCCTCCATATCGTAATGCTGATGCCCTTAATAGAATTTTCTTAACAAACCAGATGGTAGCCGCGGCTGGGCCTCGCTCTTCATCGAGCAAGGCTATGAGCTATACATCGTAGACCAGACGTTCCGAGGTCGATCTGCTTGGCAGCCGGCCTACGGTGCTACCAAGCCCTCGACCTACTCTGCCGAGATCATCCAGCAGCGCTTCACCGCCGGCGAAGACTACAACCTTTGGCCTCAGGCTTCCAAACATATGCAATGGCCCGGTACTGGCAAGATGGGCGATCCCGTATTCGATACCTTTTATAGCTCCAACGTCGAGTTTATCAGCAACGCGACATACCAGCAGACCACGGTTCAGAATGCTGGTGCAGCTCTCTTGGACAAGATTGGAAAGCCAGTAGTTCTCGTTGGTCACAGCCAAGGTGGTCTTATGCCAATAGTGATTGCTGATGCCCGCCCTAAGCTCACTAAGGCTCTCATTCTTCTCGAGCCTACCGGTCCACCTTTTCAGGAGGCTGTTTTTAGCACCACCTCAGCCCGCTCCTGGGGTCTTACCGACATCCCCATCACCTATTCTCCTGCTGTTACCGATCCAAGTACGGAGCTTGTGAAGAAAACTTACGCTGCACGTGGTGACGATTACGTGCAGTGCATTCTTCAGGCTGAAAATCCTGCCCCTCGCAAGCTGGTCAATCTAGCGAGTAAGCCTATTCTACTTGTGACTTCCGAGTCGTCGTACCATGTTCCTTACGACTACTGCACTGTTAAATTCCTGCAGCAGGCAGGCTGCTCCAAGGCGGAGCACCTCGAGCTTGGTGAGGTGGGAATCCACGGAAATGCACACATGTTTTTCATGGAGAAAAACAGCGATCAGATCCAAAAGACTTTGAAGCGCTGGATCCAAGACCTGTAACAAGCTAAGTTCTGGTAATCACTAATATTTTTCTTCCATGTACATAATATATTTTATAGATGAGAACTACGCATTTAGATATGCACATAATTCATAAAAGGAAGAATGACAGGTCTCAATGAAGGATTTTTATAGACATCGGCACTAGGATACTTGTTTTTATTAACATTCAAGTAATTGCCTTATTTTGCTTAATTCATAATATCTAACACATTAAGTGAGCACTGTCGCGAGTTTTGTTTGCAGTCTGGCCCCGATCCGTACAGTAATTAGAGAGTTCTGATTAATCTGCCAGTGGATATTCCCATCATCCTTGCCGTTCGAAATGATGAGCTGGGCAGATTTTTGGCTCTATTATAGTGGGTCATACTGACTAAGGGTATGATAGCCTCTCTGTAATAACTACGAATGTAGTATCTTTGTTTCAATGGCCGATCTGGACTGTTCGCGTGGAAGCTCTCAGTTGAGGCCGAGTGGTCTGTTGAGGCAAATGGTGACGATTTGCCATAATAACACGGCTGTCACGCTTTGGCCATTGACGGAGAAAGGAACCCGAAGTATCCCACGCGCTAGGTTTTGCAAATATCGCATCAATGACTTCATTAGTACTGTAACTTTAGTACGCAAAATATCTTTACGGGCCGTCATCGTGGTTCTGATGACGCGATGACCTTAGCAGCCCACGCCGCAAGTAGGTCGCTCTCTCTAAGGAACTGGAAACACAAAAAATGAGCAAAAATATTTGCTCGTTTGTATGCGATGTAAAGGTTACATTTGCCTCTTCTATCTCTTCCTCTTTGACGTGGACTCTAAGTTATTTAGACGCAACGTCTGCCCGCGCTCTGAAAACTGGCAAGACCTTTCACGAGCGTCCCGCCAAGACAAGCGACTAGTTTTGAAGCAATGCTTGAAGGCTAATGCGTACGTGGGAGCATGTAGCCAAGAAGCAATGCAAGAGACATATCGTTGAATCATTCATATTAAAAAGAACCGCCCTTTCAGTTGACGCGGGTTAATGATGTCATTGAAAAATTTATAAAATGGGCGAGAATGCGTCTATGACTTTCGCCTGATGAGTAAGAGAATAATGAATGATGCTTGGTGCATATAGTCATGACGTCCGCCATTATGATGTGCCAGATCAAGGAGAGGATATAAAGGCCTAGATTCTCTGAAAGTATCACCCAACAACAACAGACACTATGCTTTATTCTCGTCTACGAGCAGTAACAAAATTTTCATTTTATTTCCGGAATTTCAAAACCATGTCCAATTTCAACCAAAACGCCCGCGGCCAGGGTATTTCCCATGCCACTGGGGACTCCAAGGTTCCCGGCAAGGTGCAGGAAAGGGCTCCTCAAGGCCTTGAGGAACGTTTGCCTGATTCTGTATGAAGCCTATCTTAACTCTAAAAATAAAAAGTTTGCTAACATATTCAGATTCATCCGACTGAGGCTCGAACTGGCGAGTCCACCATGAAAACACACGCTAAGAACGGGGGAGAGGCCTCCATTGTTCCTAAAAAGTTGCAGGAAATTTTGCCTGAGAGTGTCGAAAGAGCTGTCCCTAATGCTATTCATGACACTGGAGACTCTGGTGGTCTGCATAGAAAGGAGTAATGGGTAGTTATAGGCTTAGATACGCTTAGAAAGTTAAGAGCTATCGGTTAAATTACTCTGCTATGGACGTTTTATAACTATACATGCCCTATCCTCCATTAGGGTTACGGATACATAGTTGTAGCAGATATAACATCGGTAATAGAGTAGAAATTTCACTGCCCATAAAAGGCCTTTTTGTCAGTTTTTAATTTAGGCCACTATTGCTTCCACTTCCAATTCAGTTGTCCATGAGGGCCAGCCATTGCCTCAAAACGAACCCACAGCACAGAGAATGTGGCCACAAATAGAAGACAGCTAACTAGAATAGACATACTCTCATATGCCTTCGGTCCAATGCTTTTAGTGGATGTTCTAATTAGTACACCACCAACTGGTGTTCCGACCAGTGTAGCCATTCCACGGACCATATATAGAACGCCATTAACAGACGCAAAATTCTGCACACCGAAAATTTCCACGATACTCGCGGGGAATAGCGAGACATACGCGCTGGCGAAAATACCGTAAAATATGGTGAACGAGATGAACAAATTGCGAGATTCATGGCCAGAGCTGGACAGTGTCGATGGTAGCCAAAAACAGACTGTGACAACCGCGCTCATAAGGGTGGTCAAGAACAGAGTGTTGAGACGTCCGACGCGATCAGCGGCATGCCCAATAACGATTTTCCCCAGTGCGTTGCACGCGTTACTTATTGCAATAAAGTTAGATCCAGCTGAAGTGCTGTAACCAAGTGTGATAGCGTAAGATGCAAAAAAGAACACTGGGGTATAATATGCGGCGGCTTGAAAAATTGCACCGAGCATCTGGGCTGCGAACTTCCTAGTCTTGGCGACGCGCCAGTCAACAAGGGGCACGTTGAAAACGCCACTAAAGCGGCTGGTTCGTGTCGTATTCTCAGTATCAATTCTTGCCCTGGATTCCGGCTCCCAAGCCATTGCAGCACTCGCAGACGTTACTAGGACACAGGAAAGTCCACCTGTCAGGCGTAAAGTATTGCGATACCCGATACGACTGATGCAGGCCGTAAGAGCCGGCGCCCATACGAGACCCCCAACACCAGTACCGGATAGGATAATTCCCAGAGCTAGTCCTCTGCGAGCAGAAAACCATGTTGGCGCCACAGTGACAGACACCATGTAGGAGAGACTTGTGCCGATGCCAAGAAGCAAGCCTTGGGTCAGCACGAAGTGCCACAAGCGCTGCCCAAAGCTAGCTAGGATAAGAGACAGACCAAACACGATACCTCCTACAAACGAGACGATTTGTGGCGAAAATCTCTTTGACCAAGCAACAACGAATGGGGCTCCGATAGTCATCAAGGAGATGGAAAGTGTACCGATGAGATCGATCTGCGCCGGACTTGCACCCGTGAAGGGCGTGTTGGGCTCCCGTGCCATTCTTTCGAACAAGGCTTGGTAAACACCGAAGGCAAAATTGAGGCCACAGCAGGTGAAGACTATGACGAATGACGCAATGCAAATTATGACGCATTTCCTTACAAAATATGTTGGTAAGAACGTGTTCAAATTAGGCGGGAAACAGTATTACCTACCAATCCTCTCGAGTCATACGAAACCGATTCTGTGTAGCCAGCGTTTCCAACTCCCTGCTGGAGTTCGGCTGCAATTCTTCGGTCGTTGTCGCAAAACCCGACCGATCGGAACGAAGAGTAGCCATTGCAATTCCCTGCGATATAGCCGAAGGCGAGTCGGTAAGCTGCGCCATTCTGATGTTTGAATTGTCACCTATAGAATCCGGACTCTGAATTGGAAAGGCGCCGAATAGTTTATTAATTGTTGTTTGAGGCGCGAGGGCAAGAGAAGGAAAGCATGCAATGCGTGCTATTCTAAGAGGGGAGTGTTTGAGGTCAGCATACCGTTTCCATCATCTAGCCGTTAATAAATATTAATTCCCAACATGTCACTAGCAAGGCGCACATGGCGCTAAATCCATTGATAATACGCCCGTGACTCATGTTTCGGCTCTATCCCATTATTCCCGTCAAAGCTGCCAGCAGCTACTGTAACCTCATAGCAGCATGTCTTTGTAGCATTCCGTCTAACCGCTGCTTCGAATGGCAATACCGGGAAAGCTCAATTGTGCTCCTGTTGAATCAAAATGGTTTGAAGAGAGTTTTCAAAGACGATTTGAGCGCAGAAACAAGTAATCCCTAGTGCGGGGTGATTGATTGATTGATTCTGCTTGATTGTGACCGAATATTACCGAGTCATCCGCGCGAAAACAGAATTCCCGCTTTTCGGATTTTCATTAACTTACCCTATTAGCTAAACATATGACCGCGTATTACCGAGCATTTTTAGAGCACAAGTAGGATATTCATGTCCCTGCTCTACCGAAATGATTGAAATCGAGTAGATTATGAATATATTCGAATTGTACGTAAATATACTGGAAGGGTAAATCATGCTGTGACTGCCCTAATACAGTTAGTTCATCCTCTAGAGTAACTGAGTGCTTCTGATTAGTGGTGATAGTCAAGGGCCTTAAGTAAAAAACGACCTGGCCATTTCTAAGATCAGAATTAGGAATCCAGAGAAGTGTATCTTGGTAATTGGTATGCTTTGAATGCAAGAGCAGCGGATGCTACGCGGAGGGACCTAGGTCCATCGGGCTTATACTGAGGTATTATATCAAGCCTTGACTTGATATTCTCGTTCCCCCCTTTCGCCACAAGTTTGGTGTTTTAATGAAGATGAGAAGGCGTGCCCTCTTGAAGAACAGCCCAGTTACCGCTGAGGCAAAATATCCAGTCATGATCGCAGTCGCCACGATTACCAATCTGCCTCGCACTGCTGGTGCCCCGTACAGCATCTTTGTCTCACTCCACGAGGATCGAGTTATCTGCATACCACGCCTCATTCCTCTAAAATAAAACGAGCGCCATTGCCGGTAGGAAAAACTCAACTCAGCCAGTGTTTCTTGTCCGATATCCACCAAGATATTGCAAGACATTACATAGTTATACAGCTGATTACTCTCTGTCCCGAGTCGTGGTAGGAAAGAATGTATAACATAGTAATTATACCTCGTATTTCCAAGTATAAAAACACTCGGCCTCTATGCTGCATCTGGTTTGTCTCCTCGTACGGGAATTGAAAGTTTCTCCGCCTCTTTATGCCTTGCCATAATCTCCTTGACCTTGTCCAAAGGGAGCGCCTCGACCGTTCGATTCATGTTGCCAGTCATCGTCTCCGCCATACACAACACATTGTAAATCGCCTCCTCAGTGGCATCTGCTACTGCTTCAAAAAGGGCATTGATAGTCTGATCGTCGATGTAGTCAATATTCAACTTGCGTGGCTTGAAAGGGTCGACTACACGTCTCTGGCCCTTGACCGTCTGCACAGGGATTTCACTGGCGGTTGAGAAAGCCAGGAAGACGTCTCCCGAAGGGTTATGCCCGTAGCCTCCCACACGAGCTAAGCCCACCGTGGCGCGCTTCGCAAGTCGCTGTAGTTGTAATGGGTGAAGAGGCGCATCGGTAGCGATAATAATGATGATAGACCCATCTTTTTGGTCTTTTGCAGCGTCATATTCACGCTTTTGAGCAGCCGCAGTAGCATCCTGTTCAGCTTGTTCAGCAAGAATTCGTCCGACCGGGACACCAGAGATTCGCAGGTGCTTCATCCGCCCATAGTTGGCCTGGACGAGGACTCCCACAGTGTAATCGACGCCGTCGTCGCCGTCAGCAGGAACCAGCCGACTGCTAGTTCCCGTACCGCCTTTAAACCCTTGACACATCATGCCTGTCCCACCTCCTACGTTACCCTCAGGGACTGGGTCAGAGGATGAGTTCGTGATACCCTCGACGACATGCTCTGGGGTGACAGCAAATTGACGTAGATCATTGAGGTGTCCGTCGAATGTCTCGGCAATAACGGGCAGGAGGAACCAATCGACTCCCTCCTCACCTTGTCCGTAATGCTGAATGGCATATTTGTAAACGCCAGTGTAGCAGGGCCCCACCGCGAAGCTATTGGTTATGATTATGGGTGAATGCAACAGACCGGTTTCTTCGATCCAGTGGCTGCCAGTCATCTCCCCAGAGCCATTGAAGCGGAATACTCCCGCGTGACAGGCCTTGTGAAACCACTCTTTGCGCGGCAGAATAGTCGTCACACCAGTGTTAATTGAACCATTGCCTTCGCGAATCGTAGCTGTGCTGACCAGGACACCAGAAACATCAGTAATGCCATTCTTTGGGCCAGGTTTCCATGTGCCAAGATGAACGTCCGGCACGACGTCTCGCAGTCGGGCCCTGGGTGAAGCGGAGGGAGCCATGGCAGACGAATGGGTGTGGTCAATCAGAACAAATTGTCGCCAAATGAGAGGACCAGATAAACCGGTCATCAAAGTTGAACGTCCAGAAGTCCACTACTTATTCCCTCTATTTAAGGGCAAGTAAGTGATGTCCATATATATTTCAATGAATGACTCACGCCGAAACCTCAAGTTGCGCTAGTTACAAATCAATCATGTTATATCCCGGATTAGGCAGGTAGATCGATCGATGAAGATGATCACGCCACGTCAACTTACGTTGAGGGTAGGCTATGGGTAAGTAAGCGCTTTATTCTTGAAAATCAAAGCGGAAATAGCAATTACCGGCACCAAACCCTATTGTATTAAGCGGGTTGGCATTTGACAAGGCTTGTTTAAAGTTGAAGTTAAACTAACTTGT
Organism: Mariannaea elegans; assembly: GCA_930272665.1. Lineage (NCBI taxonomy): Eukaryota > Fungi > Ascomycota > Sordariomycetes > Hypocreales > Nectriaceae > Mariannaea > Mariannaea elegans. The sequence continues at coordinate 887 of CAKNEU010000432.1, read as the reverse complement.
AGCCGAATATCCCGTTTTCTGAGTATACCGATACCATTTACATCATTTCTGAAGATACCACCGTGAAGTAGACTGCAAGAAAACGCCAGATATTTGCGCCTACAGAGCTTCGATGATGGAATCGACATGATGCATGGGGTAACTCTGATAATTGGGCGGAGTATTGATTACCTCAATGATTGAAATAGTGGGTTGAATGCAGGTATGAATTCGAAAGTACCTAATACCATGATGGAATCCATATCAATGAGGGACTCGGCGGTGATGTTGAAGGTGCTCCACAACGTCTCTAGCCAGGAGCTGAAGGTCACGGTATAGACTCAATAAACTAACGTGTATCAGGAAAACAGTCTCACTTTACCACATACACAATACGATCGAGGTCTTAACCGAAGACTGCAGCTCGGATGATGATCTTATAAGCGTGGGTTGTGGCGAGATTAGAGTAAATAAGGTCCACATTAATGACTTAAGAAGAGGGGTCAGGACAAGAAACCCACACTATAAGCAACAGCAATAACAGATTGATTAAATAAATTGGCTCCATGCTCCTCACCACTCTTGGTATTTCCCCGTGAATTCGTTGTGTTGTTGAAGAAATGCACTCGGACCGTATTATTTGAGGGCACGTGACCGATAGGCATGTGATCTTGAGATAATTGTGGCTTATTTCCCCGCTCAGAGAACGGCGTCATTGAATCGCTAGATACTCTCGAAATTCGATCAAAAAAAAACCTCCCTGCTCGAGAAATTATCACCTAGTCCTGAAACCTCAAGTGATTAACCCAGAATTTCCCTTGCCATGGCCCCTTGTCACAATAAAAGCTGTATCCGATGGAGCCGTCGGCTCCCCGGCACCCCACCGGCTCCCCGCCGGCTTGGCTGCC
>CAKNEU010000431.1:0-12935 GCA_930272665.1 Mariannaea elegans | reverse complement strand
AATAATCGCATTGGTTGCAATTATCGTAGCACGCAACAGCTCTTTTAAGCCTGCACGGAAGACCCAAGCCGTGACAAAAAATAACCTATATAAAGATACTATATAAGTACTATTATAAAACTTCTACAAATAGATATATTATATATAACAAGTAAAATTATTAGATATCTAATATTAGTACTAACTATAGAAATAATAAGAATAAGGCATATCTACAAGATTACTAGCTACTTCTATAATTAATACCAAAATATTATATTTATTATTTTTTCATTTTATTACTTAAGAATACTAAACCAATATTATATTAGCAAGCTATTAGGGGCTTCTGATTCGATCATCACTAAGACTGGCACTAGTACAGTCATCAGTGCTTTTGATGGATGGAGAAGTATATGCAGATCTGATCCTCAGTAGTTTTTTTACTGTACATTTGGGCTAATCATATCGTTTCAGGCGGCTAGGGATGTACGCGACAACAACCCAGACGGATACAATGAATAGATTGGATATTGGGGTTAACGGATGAGTCCTCTCATCCGAGATTTCTTGCCATGTTCTATATTCAGGTGCCGGGTGATTGATTGCATCTGTTTAAGATGTCACTGATGAGGCTATTATTTTCTGATTCGATGCGTGTTTGGCACTTGGTATCTCAGGGTAACGGCATCGCCCACCCGTTTAATGTCTCAACTACCTGGCATTTAGCATAGGGGACTTGAGCATTTTTTCGCGTCTTGTTAGTTTGACTTTGTTGAGGAGGGTGTCTATAACCTCCCAAATCCGGTCCTTTTAGCACACTAGCAATATTTCTGATTAGCTGAAGGTCCCGTGAGAGGGATCTTGAAAGCATCAAACCTCGGACGTCTTAACACGTCGGGTTTCCTTCAGACAAGTAACACGAATTAAATAAATATTCGGCCGATTTTTGGTCTTTTATTTTCTGTCAGTAGTGAATATGCGTTGAAAAGGGTGTTACGACCTCCTTACTCTCAAGTCACACGCATGTATCACAACATGAGTCATTAATGCTTGGACTTTTATCTTATAACACATTTGGTAGCCAAATTAAAGTAATAATATAAACCTCTTTGTATATTAGGCAGATCCTAGTATCAAATGTACTTAGTTTTTTTTTCTTTTCGATGGGTAAGCGAGGCTCTTAGCAAGCGCTATGGAGCAAAAAGAATCTGCCCACAGATAGAAGGAGGATGATTCTAGATAGGGGAAGAAAAGCAATTGCTCAAATGGATCTCAATATGCATCTAGTAGCCGAATTATCGGAATTGAGAAGTCGTGCCAAGGACGGTCGGCGCAAGCTAGGGAAATGCACCGTGGAACATGCAGCAAGACTAGCGTGAAGTTGTTACTGAGACGTCTGAGAAGAAGTATAGCGGCTAGAGTTTTTTTTTGTCGCGTCTTTATCTGCTTCTATTCTCGAAAGTTAATTGAACTTTCTGTTGGACCATCTGATTGACTTATCAAGTGATGACATAAAGAAAGTTATACGTAAATGCCTCAATAAATCCTTTATACCCCAAATACGTTAAACTATTACTGGTCGTCATCTTCAACCAATTAAGCCTTCTTCTTCCTCTTGCTTATTTGAAACTGGTCATCCACAAAGTGGTTCTTATGGATCTGGTGTTGGCGTAGGTTGTCTGGTCGGTTCTTGTATTGGCTATCGCACCCAGGGAATGGGCATTTGTAAATCTTGGGCGGAGCCGTCCCGTGGTAAAGCTTCTTATGTTTGGCCATGCTGGCTTTGAACCACCGTGGATCACCCTTTGGTCGGTAACCACAAATCTCACAACAGAAGTCAGACTCAGTCTTCGCTGATGGATCACTCTGATTGGAAGTTATGGTTTCAACAGCCTGATTGAAAGTCACGGGCTCAACATTCTGACTGGAAGCCATGGTCTCAACACTGTAATTGGAAGTCATGGCATCAAGACTGTCGAGAGCCGGGAGCTCAAAACTGTGGTTGAATGTCATGGTATCAGCAATGTGGGGAAAGGTAAGCAGTACCGGCTTTTCCCATGTGACATCGTCCGTTCCCGGCTGTAATATTGGAGCTCCAGTAACAATTAACTCTATAAAGTGAATGTCTTGAAGATAGTATGACAGTCTGGGAATGATATTCGGTAAATTCTGGGCGTACAGCCGGTCGGTAAGCTTTCGTACGTATAAAACGTAGCTATCGAAGTATACATCTGACGGCAAGGATATCTGGCCATCACATTAGTCTATTTTCAATTATTCAACTATCACTACTGAAGGGCGCTTACCTTCCCGATATGCATTAATTCTACCTCTATGCGCCTGGTCATTGGCCTAGAGGTTGGGGTAAGTTGTACCCGAAGCATATCTAGGGCAGCTGAAAATTCTGGGTAATCAATGAACTCCTGGAATTCATATTTAAGCATATAATCAACTATAGCACCGTATGCCGTGTTGGGAGTTGCCTCTGATGTAATTTCTCCGATGTGTTGCGTATAAGGGGCTATGGATTGTGTCTTTGGGTCGCCTCTGACATGAATTATTAAATGTTCCAAATCTGTACTCTAATTAGCTTCCTTTATTCCCAAGAGTTGAGTAATTACGCACGATCAAGAAAGTACTCTGCAACAAATACCAGTGAATCGTTATTTATCTGATAAATAGGGTGTGTCTCAGGTTCCTTGCCCTTCAAAGTAGATGACTGTGATGCCGAAGACTTGGCTTGAATGAGTCTGTCCACTTCTTCTTCGGTCATGCCAGCAGGTTTCCAGAGGGCGTTGACGATTCCAATATAGAGGGCAGAATCTTGATCGGAGAAATAGACATTGTAGCACAGTGCTTGAATAAACATATCCGTCCACCGGTTGGGTGCATCTTGCCCATGGATAACAAGGGAGAAGGAGTAGATGACATGTACAAAACAGAGCACCTTCATAGGTGAGGCGGGAGGATAGCCCTTCAATATCGCTGTGAGTATATCCAGGCCCGCTGTGGCTACCGATTGTGCCGAAGCGCTCTGTATTTGATTGACGAGATGAATACTAGTCATATGCTGCAGCTTATTCTTGGATTCAACGACGTGCATATCCAGGGTATCCCATACCACATTGATTAGGGATCTCGGTTCCGAAGGGAAGATTGATTGGTCCAGTCTTAAGTGTTCCCATGGAGCGTCCGAAGGTGGGTTGGCAACCATGGGGGCGTCCGCCGGCAGTTCTGAGGGAGTAGGGACCCATCCACCGTTATCATCGTCATCGCTATGATCCTCGGAGGGCTTGTATTCGAACGGATTTGTTTGCGGCCCGAGGGCGACTCTAAATCCCTCCAGTCGGTTACCTCCGGGCGGGGATGCATCTCCCGTTCTATTTGTAGTCTTTACCGACACATCAGAGTCTGAAAATTTGACGTCATGAGGGCTATCATCAAGAGATTGCTGCGCGCCATGGTCTGGCCTTTTGGTCGTATTCACCGCGGAAGAATCGTCCATTTCTGGATATTGATACCTGGCAAAAGTTGACAGCACTTCATCAGGAAGCGGCAAAAACATATACTGGTCCAGAACCTGTGGGATATGCTCATAGCTGCGAAGTCGCTCTCCCGGCTCGACGTCAGGCTGTGAGATATCTTCAAAGTTGAGTTCTGATAGTTGAAATCGAAAATCCCTCGTAGTGCTTCTAGTGCCTTCACCTGAGATCGAGCTTTCAATTTCCGAGGAGGTTCCCTGTTGAGGGCTTTGTACATCGTCCTCGGGCCAGGGCAGTGACCGCAACGCAAGGTCACGAAGATGGTGGCCAACATGCTCCTCGAGGTTTTCAGAGGTTCCAGAGCAGAAAGGGCAATCATCAAAGGCTGGTTCCTTCGGATGCGAACAACTCCCTGCAATCAATGGAAGTTGATCGTCTCGGAATTTGCCTGGGTGTTCAGTTTTCATATGTTCAATGAAATCCTCTTCGTGCTCGAGCACGACAGGTTCCAGATGGGGTTTAGCAACACAAGACCACCTCATCAAGTGGCGTGTGCGCATGTGAGCCAGCCATTCCTGTCTAGATGAGTAGATCTCTGTGGGTTCGTCGCAATTGTCGACGACGCAGACGTATGGATCGAGATCTTTCTTGACATGGTCTCTATTCCAGTGTTAGGTGTGCCTATCTTAATAGAATGCAGTATAGTCGCCAACCGAAGTTGGCAGGGGATGGATCTTACGCCCAGCTGTTGTCATTCAAAGCAATATTACTCGGAAGAATGAGACAACAATAATCACAAATGAAGTTCTCGCCCGATTTGGCAGCCACTGGTGGAGGTGGTACCAGTTCCTTGCCTTTCTTGCCCAACGGAGCAGTACTGCCCTTGGATATACCGGACGGTGCTGAGAACTTGCGACGGACGTCGGCGTCTAGCGTGGTTGCTGTCAAACGAGATTGTGTGCTGATCTTTGTTTCTGCTCGCGTAATGGCCCTTTCACTTTGTAACAACGTTTTCTTTTCGTAATGAGACGGTGGTGGTTCAACTATGGTGAGCGAGCGGGGTTGTTCGAGCCGTTCGGCCGTGTACTCGATTTGCTGTAGTTTCCAGCGCCGTTGTTGAGACCGCCTGTACATGATCCTCCTCCTTCTTAATATCATGGATGCGGCTAGTCGCTGAACCAGAGAGTCTTGGAGATCCTTGAACTCCCGCTTAATTAGCATCGTGTAATAATTGGTCAGTATCTCGGTCATATCATTCTTGTCTGCATCCTCAAGTTTGCACGCATCGGCTCTTTTGTTTTGGTTGGCAAAGTTTGCCTTCCTAACTAAATTCGATAATCTGTGCAGCCAGTCAATACTCTGATGAATCGACTCCAAAAGCTGTGTCTTGTCCCAGTCCTGATATATGGAGTTCATTTCTGATTTGCTAGAGGGCGAGCCAGACTCATCTAATTCCATGTCGATGGAGTCTTCGGCTTGAACCCGAAGCACATCTTTAATGACTGAATCGAGAGAATCGCCGTCAGCACTTGAGGGAAGATAGGGAAATGTTGTAGGCAGGAGCTCACACTGATGCAGCCTGCTCTCGATGATGGTAAGTTGTCTAAGGAAGGGTTCTTTAATGTCGCTGAATTCCCGGAGGCGGAAGTCTAGAGACGATTGGAGCTCTGCGAAAACGCCGATGTTGGACGTCCAGAGCTTGAATCGTCCAAACTCGTCCAGAAGACCTCTTTGAACATTTGACCCATCGCTCTCGACCAGAACCAGGATGCTCTGGGAGAAAAGCTCAAGGCAGGCCTTTGCATTCTCGCGGATGGTCTCTGGCTTGGCGGCATTGGATGGCATGGCCGGCAAACTTATGTGCCTCGTGCGATGTAGGCGACGAGGGGTCACGAACAGACATTCCCCGATCCGATGACGCTAAATGGGAGTTTGGCGATATTGAAGGGTCCAACTTATGCTTACAGAGGAGAAGCGCAATGCGACCTAGTTACGTAGCGTCCACATCTCAGCCAGTAGCAGACCAACGTCTCACTCTTCCAACAATCTCAGCCGCACTCCAGATCCTTGCAATAGTTGCCTCAGGCATCAAACTCCCTCAATTTTTAGTGACGACAAGGCAGACAGCTGGATTCAACGCCCGCTGACATCTGTACTCCTACTCTATTCCCCCCCCGGCCCGGCTTGACCATTGCCAGATCACTCCAGCATGGGCAGCAATATCTCGTCCTCAAACTTGAGCCGGTCGGGCAGCAAGCATGAAGACGATCGCCTCCAGCTTGTGCTGTATGTGTTGCCTATCGTGAAGGAGCTCGCCAAGCAGCTGGAGCAGAATTTCGATCCACGGGACAAGCGTTATGGATTCCTGGGCAATATTTATGCCGCGGCCACCGTACTGGACGGTCATCTATGCGCTATTGAGAGGGCGAGGGAGGCTAGCTCTTTTAAGGCCCATACAAGCCGACTAGCCGATTTACTTGAAGAGGTATTCAGTGAGACCGTCATTGACACTGCGCAACTACAAGTATGTGTTCTGCCCCAATTCTAAACCCCCGTAGATTAATGTGCTCTATTTTGCCCACCTGTCCGACTACCCGAGGATTCGTAATTGACCAATCCACAGCTTTCTCCAGACACCCCATACTGCCGGCTCCGCGCTGTGCGCAAACTCGTCCCTAAGAGTGACGGCTGGGAGACCAGATTACAAAATGTGCAGCTTGTGTCCACCACGTGCCAGTGGGTTGCATGGGACCGGCTACAGCGCGGCTTAGAGGAGCTTTCGGATGAATTTCAGAAGTTTGGAGAGGATATGCCAAGCACTGAAAAGCCCAAGCTACTGACAACATACCTAGATATGGCTGGAGAGATGAGGGCCTTTGCCGATCGTGTCTTCTCTAAGCTGTCCTGCAGCAATTGCAGCTGTGGGACCGAGTCTCAGTGTGAAGTCAGACTTAAGATAGGAACGTACAGGAAACAAAAGCTAGATCAAAAGATCAATTGTCTGTGCATCTTGCTTGCACAAGACTCACCTCAGGACGGTTGGTATGAAGCTTTAATTCATGATATCCAGAAGCCCACGTAAGAAAACATACTACGTCTACATTTACGTCACCGATTACAACTAACTAGGCAAAGCAGATGGACGCCAAAAGTTAAGTTTGCCGGGATAGAAGCTACACCTAACCATACGGCAACATGGTGTATGGATAATCCGAGATGTTATCCATGTCTTTGCAGCCTCCTGAAGAGTCACTCAAAGTCCGGATTTGACTTCTTGCGGTTGAATATCGTCCTGGATCTTACTACCACAAGTATTCTAAGGCACGAACCGGACGAACGGACGCACAAGAAGGAATCATTGCAACAAGAAATTAACCTCAAAACTTTGCTTGCGTCTCAAGCAAGAGATTGGACGGCAATGACAAAGTTCACCCTTGCTGTTATTCTGGGTTACTCACTTTTCTATCTATATGGTGGGCCTTGGGCGGAGCGATGGAGCCGGACGAATATTGTCTTCTTTGGGGACGGAACACACTTCCCCTTGCGCCCCTTTCTGTCTTCTGATCCCAAAAAGGTGGGCGGCCCCTTGCATGATCCTGATGGTTACCATAAATATCCTCAATTTCTCGAGCTTGGCGTGATCCTTCTGGAAATCCACCTCGGACAGAAGTTAGAATCCTATCTGGGGCGAGAGACAGACATTACGAACTACGACGAACTTTGGTGCGAGGCGCTGAGAACATTCCAAGACAAACGCCCCGATTTTATCTCAACAGTATATCGGGATGCAATCGAGAAATGTTTGAAGCCAAACTTTTTTGTCAGTGATACCTGCGATGAACAGATGTTGCGGGATTCCCTCTTCAAAGACATTGTGAAGCCACTCGAGTTGGAGGTGGGGAGGGCTTTTCAGGAATTCATATCACTTGAGTCTTTGGATGAGGACGCAGAAAGAGAAATTGACCTTGGATTCAAGACACAGCGCTATCGACCAAACCCTAATCTCGCCAAAGCCATTGACTCTTCAATCGATTCCGACCTAACTGACCCTTGTTCGTGTCCAGCCGACATTCAACTCGCCCTGCCACAATATCAGGAGCCTCTTCCCATTATCCTTACTAAGCTCCACCCTCGCCCAGCCTCCCGCGACGAATTCGAAATCGCAATAGTTTGTGCGTTGCCACTCGAATATGATGCCGTCTCCATCCTCGTCGATGAGTGGGATGAAGACAGTAATAAGTATGGGAGAGCCCCTGGCGATCCGAACAACTACGAAACTGGGCGAATTGGCAACCACAACGTCGTCCTAGCACTTCTACCAAATATAGGTAAGGTGAGCGCAGCCGGCGCGGCCGCTAGTCTTCGGTCAAGCTTCCCTGGACTGAAGCTTGCCCTCCTGACGGGGATATGTGGCGGTATGCCCACCTCCGGAATGGGTGATGAGATTGTGCTTGGCGATGTCGTTTTAAGTGCATCTGTTGTCCAATACGACTTTGGCAGACTTCATAGTGACAAATTCATGCCTAAGGACACCCAGGAAGATAGTCTTGGCAGGCCTACCAAGGAAATTCGCAACCTGCTCAATAGTTGTATTACCGAACGTGGACGCCAGAAACTTGAAGAGCGAGCAGCCTTTTTTCTCGAGAACATTCAAGATAGCACCTCGCGTAGAAGACTAATTACCAAATACCAGTATCCCGGAGCCGCGGAAGACAAACTCTTCCAGGCCAACTACACGCATAGACACCACAACTCGCCACAGTGCCTTTGTGCAAAGTCCGACAAAGGTCCCGGCCCTGTTTGCGACAAATCACGCAGGTTATCCTGTGATGATCTCCGATGTGACGAACAGTATCTCGTCCAACGGGAACGGATTGGGACGAAGGTCCAGTTGGAGCGGGACGGCCGTAGCAAGGAGGCTCAAACGCCTTTAATATTTGTCGGGCGCATCGGGTCAGGAGATATGGTGGTGAAATCTGGTGAGAACCGCGACCGAATCGCCAAACACCACAGCCTTATCGCGTTCGAGATGGAGGGAGCAGGTGTATGGGACGAGATATCTTGCATTGTCGTCAAAGGCGTTTGCGACTACGCCGACAGCCACAAGAACAAGAACTGGCAGCATTTCGCGGCCGCCACGGCAGCCTCCGTCATGAAGGCACTGTTGGAAAAATACACTCAAACGGACAAAATATCAGCCATTCGTTTCAACAATACAGGCATCAGTCCAACGGTTACTTCTATTCGTCGGAGAAGTACCTATCTCGATGACGTCGCCATCACCCGCAAGAGAGCTAAATTCTTTTACGGCAGCGATGATGGCACTCAGATGAGTCAGGGAGATTAAATCCGAGTTCAAAGGTTAGCTACTTGTCACATTCAATGAGGGGAGGAATTGGATCATAGAAGCTCTTGATTTTCTATCTAACTGTTGGGAAAAGGTCGGTCTTTTATAGAGGGAAATGAAGGTCTGTGAGGTGGCAAGGTTGCCACCGAGCTAGCTATACGAACAGGCAACCTTGTTTGACGTTATCGTCACTTTGCCACAAGCAGGCAGCCCCGTTACGTTAGTTGACCCGTCTGACACTACTGAGTCCTCTGTTCGGGTCCGGCGGCCTTTCTCGGCCAATGTCTTCTCAACCAACAGCTTCCCGGCCCGCCAATCCCGAAATCTCGCATGGCCTAAAGAGCTACCAGAGCAGCTTGAAAATCAAGTCCAGTACGAGCTCAAACTAAATGAACCCGAAACAATCGATGCGTACGTGGTGATTCTCTCGACTCAACTCCACCGAGCTGACTCGCCCTCTCTTAGTGGTCTTTAATTGTCAATCGTGCTTGAAATGCACCGACAATCCTGCTGTATTAGCCTACATCTCCAACAGCGAGCATGTCACCTTTACTTAATGGACGTCGCACAAACCGAGCTCTCTCGCCTTGGGTATGAAACTATGTACCTGGGCAAATGCGTAAACCTAGCTCTGCCAACAGCTTGGTGAGCTGTTTTCCGGAGAGAGAGAAGAGAACAGCCTTCTGCCCCAGCCAATTCCGCTTTAAATGCTTGATATCGGTCGGAGTGGCGCTGAAGATGACACGCTCCCCTGCTTTGAGCCATTTGCAGACGTTGCCCATCACGTCGTGAATCTGCCCCCGTAACACGGTCACAAGCAGTGCGAAATAGGACGTGATCGCGTCGAACGTAGGCAGCTCAGCAACATGATCGTAGAAGTCAATTGGCTCAAAGATCGCTAAGATCATAACCGCAAAGGCGTGAATACCACGATCATGGTGGGAGCCTGGTGGCAAGCTAGAGCGAAGGCGACAGGTTTGCCGCAACACAGCTGATGTCGAGATCCAGCCCCGGGCGGAAGGAGTTCGTATCCACCGGGCGATGAAGATCTACGATTATCATGTGGGGGAATCGGTGGTGTGATTTCGTGCGATCTTGAGCAGATGCTCCTGTTTGGCGGTTATTCCCCAAAGCAGCACCCGATAATAGCAGCTAAATAGCCGGCACAATAGCAAATCAGCGATTAATGGTAAAATACAGTCATGGTTTGGCCATATATCACATGCGACCGCGCCAGGGGAGGGACAACGCTCCTCGGCATCGATATATATGTCCGTACATCAGCTGTTGTTTAAATATTCATCCTGTTGGCCCTAAATTAGCACGAATGCGATTCAGAGATAAAGGTCAGAAATACCAGTACTCGCTTCATCCTTATCCATTTTACCCTCCCATATATTTAAAGAAGATGACACACTTGTCAGCAAAAAGTCGCATCTCAATTGCAGAAATATGCTTCTATGCCCCGGCTCTCTTCCTTGCGCTCTTCCTTGCTTTCCGCCATGGATTGGGACGAAACGGACCCTGGTTTTACCTCACGATGTTCTCACTCATCCGACTTACCGGCGCTGCACTTCAGCTCGAGACAATCAAGAAGCCTCTTAGTATCCCTATTAATACCGGTAGCATGATCTTGCAAAGCATCGGTATTTCACCGCTCATGTTAATGGTCCTCTCGATTCTCGGATGGCTGGTCTCTGCAATTGGAGCTCATCACAGAATTATCCTTAAGCCTATACATCTTTCATTTTTCCAGATGTTAGTGATCTTGGGGTTGGTACTAGGTATTGTAGGAGGTGTCAAAGCTGGCAACCACTTTGCAGACACGTGGCATTTCCAAATGCCGATCGAAGGCAAGGCCGGACTCGGCCTCATTTGTGGAGGTTTCGCTTTCCTGGTTATATCAACTGTTTTTATCGCCTCTCAGGTCCTAAATATACCCCATGGGGAACGGAGATTGCTTGTGGCTGTTATCTTGTCATTGCCATTTATTCTGGTGCGAGTTGTTTATGGGTGTCTGGCAACTTTTACGACTGACGCTCGATTCAACCAACTGACTGGAACGGCAAACTACTTTCTTGGCATGGCGGTTCTAATGGAGATTTTTACGGTTACAATTTGTGCGGGGATAGGCTCAACTATAAGCGCAATATCTTGGGAAGACCAAAAAGAAAACCTTCGCGGAATGATACTTTTCAAATTATTAGAAGCCTTGGACAAGAAGTTTGGTAGGCCAAGGAAGGTAGATCAGGCAGCAGATAACGCATAGTGCGTTAAAATGCTATTGGTGGTTGAACCTGACAGAAGGGCACTCCATCAAAACTCACACAGCTTAGCAGTGAGTTAAATGAGGAGCACTCTATGTTCACTATTTTGAATAATTATAATATCAATTTCAAAGCTCCCAACTCATGTATCCAATTTCTACACTTCTTGGTTTTTCTACATTCACCGGAGTATTAAACCTAAACTCTCAAGCTTCGGTTTTGGAATCAAGAACTCTCGCGCCGTTCCTATACGTGGTTGTAGTACGTTTCCTATGAAATGTCCTGTGTAACGACATATTTAATTTAAATTCAAATTAGCATATTGTTATTATTTAAGCGAAGAGGGTTTAAAAGGATTTGCCTCCGTAACATTGGAAGGAAAGAAGCTAGTTTCCCTTCGTGGCGATTTCTCGGGTAGGGAGGGGGCTTAACTTATATTCCCAGTATTATTTATAGTGTAACCAAGTATATAAATATTAAACCACTTTACATTTTATACGCAATGTAAATATCACAGCTTTCACTTTATTTAACTAGTTCTATTTCTAATAGACCAACTACAAGCTTTTTTGGGACATTGACTCCTGTGTTTGCAGAGCGGTTGGAAGGCTATAACTTAAGGACCTTTGTACTGGAAATAGGCCTTCTTACTTGGTTTATTCATATATATGGTATAAAGCAATTGCTAATAATGCCCAGCAAATAGTATTGTTGGTAAGGATGTAACTAATAATATGATAGATAAATTTGCGCTTTCTTCTGCCGTCTACTTAAAATATTTATAAGGGACTATGGCTTGGGGGTAGGGCAGCTATAGTAGCTGTTGTGGCTGGTAAATTTAATGTTGGTAGCGTAATAGCTCTGTATAATGTTGGGACTTCTATCACTATGTGAATTAGGTGGGGCTCAATGTACCTTGATTTGCCTGATGAGTTGGTTGGACCTCAGTGTAGTCTTGAAGCAGTCAAATCGATAGAGCGCTTTAAGATAGTATGTGAGTAAATCTTCCCTCTTAACATATTAGCACACGAGTTGCACCACCTAGAGCGCTCTATGAACACCACGGTAAATAACTCCTAGCTATAGTGTGTAATCTCCTAATGTTAATTTCTTATAAGGATCTAAGCATCGTGTCGTCAGAGTATTTGCTTCTTCGTGGTGTTTAGCCCAAAAATGCCGCAGCAAACTGAATTCAATGGAGCCATCACCGGCCACAACGTGCTGGTTGGCTTACAATTCGAGACTGGTTCGACTATGAATAATTATTTTGGAGGTAAGTCTAAGTTTATAAATATACTCGTTGCATTCGCGTTGACACTACAGCGCAGAAGCTGACACGAACGATCGGATCTTAAATACCCACAAGGGGAGTGTCAATTATTGTTAGATAGAACAGAGGTTCTATTATGAAAGGAAGTAACTAAATAAGGCTGTGCAAGGCTGAAATAGTCTCGCAAGTGTAGTGGAATAACCTTACACAAAGAGATAATAAAAGCCCTAGCGCAATGCAATAAAGGAACCCTTTAAGGATCAAAGGGATTATATTTTTAAGTATATAAGCATATAATTGGATAGAAAGAATAATAAAATGGATATATAAAGGGCAGATTATTTCCCTAGATTAGAAGACAGAAAGCAATTGATATATATATATTTTACATATATAAGAGATTACTACAATTTAATTATTATAATATCTTATATAACTTTTACACCTATATAATTATATAAATTACTAATAAGATTACTATAGTATTTGATAATTAAGAGTCTTACTATCTTATATTAACTGAGGTTATATTAACTGAAATACTAACTATTTAATTATTATAATTAATAAAAATTTATCTCTTAAAA
>CAKNEU010000430.1:0-12978 GCA_930272665.1 Mariannaea elegans | reverse complement strand
CTTTATAACTTTTTTTAGTTAAATATTTAAAATTAATTTCTTCAAAATATTGCAGCTATATAGCCTATTTTAGGAAATCTAAAATTTATACTTTTAGCTATATAGTATAAGTAGCCTACTCGCTTGTCTAGCCTCCTTGCTTATAAACTATATTAATAATAGTATAAATTTTATTTAAGTTTATATATTATAATAGTACTAAAAAGAAATGTAAATAAACTTATATTTCTAAAAACTATACCTACTTATCCTTATCTCAATTACTATTACTACTATCTAGTTTTTTCCCCTTTTCTTTACTCTTATATTTAAAAAGTACTAATACCTTGCAACCTTCCTCTACCCTAACCTTAAGCGCACGGGAGATGCGCAGTTAAAGCTCAACTATCTTATTATTAACTTTTTTAATACAGTACTGCTAATAGTCCAAACTATTTAGATGATTAGCCTGGACTCCAGATTAGCAATAGGCTTTCCATTTAGTTATGTTTCACTCCAGGTAGACAAATGATCGATACATAGACTGTATGGGTACAAGTGCGCGACGTCTATTTCTTCGACTGCATTATTTATGTTTCTACTCAAACTAACGTTTAGACTAAGTTGTAGGGGAAATTCAATCTTCAATTCAAACTGATAGTAGACTATTGGGAGTGCTAATTTAATACGTGCCCCGACAACAATAACTCGCCCATAAAGTTAATGTAAGTATCATGTGAAGCACCGTAAATCATTTCAATACTTAAGCATTGACGGACTTGAAGCTGGGGTCGCAAATGATAATGCTAACCTCAGTAGTAGTGAAAGACCAAGGGCCCTTGCCAGCGTCGGAGAAGGTAATGTCAACGTTGGCGCCACGGGTGACAGTGATAGGCTTGCCGGCATTGTCGCGGATCTGGCAGCGGAGAGCTTGCTCAGAGTTGTCGCCAACGTTGAGTTCAACGGTGGAGAAGGGACCGGAAGTACCGACCGGTTTGCTCTCAGCACGCTGACCGAATGGAAGCTGAGTCTGGGAGCCAGTCTCGGTTTGCTGATCTTCGAGAATGACACGAACAGGGGGCTTGGAAGCCGGGGGAGCACCAGGAGGAGCGCGCTGCTTGAAGGCAGGGTCGCAAACAACTCTGCTCACCTTAGTGGAAGGGAAGGACCAAGGACCCTTGCCACCATCGCCAAAGGTGATATCAATGTTAGCCCCACGAGTGACCGTAATGGGCTTGCCGGCTTTGTTTAGGATTTGACAGCGGAGGTTTTGCTGCGCGACATCCTTACCGAGGTTAAGAGTAACCTGGCTAAAAGGGCCGTCGGTAGCTGGTCTGGCCTCGGAGTGGACAAGCTTGTGGAAGACAACTTGAGCACCAGTTTCCTGCTGATCGCTCAAGGAAACACGGATCTCGCTGTTAGAGCGAGCTGGCGCCGCGATAGCGCCAGTAACGGCAAGGAGTGAAAGCAGGAAAGGGAACTGCATTTTGTATGAATTGTCAAGACTGTTGTCGGACGAAGAAAAGAAGATAAAAGAGAATTGGAGAACGTGGGGCTTCTCGTCTGATTGTCTATTGGATTGTCTGTTTAGTTGTTTGGTTGTTTGGTTGATTGTTGTTTTGTGATGATGAAACGAACGTTCGGTGTTGTCACTTGGGTCCTTTTATATCTTTGATCTTTATTTCCCTCCACGACTTCGAACGTCTAAGTTGAAGTAAATCCGTCATCTTCCGTAAGTTTACTAACTAATTTTAGCTTCATCTAAATTCGGAGAATTTCCATCCACCCTTGATAAGCTTACTGGCAAAGTGGAGAGATTTGCCAAAATAAAATAATAAATAAAATAAAATAAAATAAAAGCTCGTCATAAATAAGCACTTAGCCTAACCTGGTAGTACAAATCCTAAAATTAGTATGCAGGCAGTGCCGGATAACCTGGCCTCCGTTGGATTGGTAAAATCCCGTAACCCGTAAGCTAAGAATCTACGTTTAGCGCTTACGTGCAGTTTAAAGCCGAATGGCTTTGTGTAGACTACAGTAAAGTTAATAACGTCCCATTAAGGCCATCGGTAAGCAATATAGAGGAAATGCACAGCATATACAGCATCCACACATACAACGAGGAAATTAACAGTCATCTAGCTTGTCAGGCGACATTACTTGCAGCCTTGCCACAATAGCGAATGCTTCATTTACTAAACCGACTAGCAAAGAACAATATTATACTTGAAGTTCCCCTTAGTGAATTAGTTTGTTGTAGAATGTTATACCGAGAAAGTAACTGGATCTGCCAAACAGGGTAGACAGTAAACTACACAGCTTATTTATCTACCCTCATACCCACAAACATAAACGTAATACTATTAGCAAACTCAGTCTAAATGCTGCTAAAAATACGTTTTCATTGTTATTGTCCGGAATAGGTTGTAATTCGCTCCCTCGGAACGTCAAGCTAAGAGTACAGTTTACGTCATGTCCAAAGTCCTTATGTTACAAATTGTCATCTACTGTTGTGCCGGGTGACCCGGATAAGTTGTGCTGATGTGGCTTGCTGTGGATGTTAGAGACGAGGCTTTCCCGATTGACACCTCCGACCTCCATAATGCCGGCCCCAGCGTTCATATTCACGGAGGGAGCTTTCTTCATTGGCTTCTTTATCCTATTTATCTAGAAAAACCTTCTTATTGAACGCACCGGTCTTCTCACGGAGGTCTCGAACATTCACATGCCCGGACCGCCATTTCCTTTATTCTAGGATCCCCGGAGGGCCCCGGAGTCTCGAGGGATGAATAGGTGCCCGTTTAGCTAGATAGATATAGAAATCAAGCATTACTTCCTTTTACACCTCAATCATCGATTTGTTGGCTTAGTCTCTCGTTTCCGCACAACATCCACTGAGTGAGGCCGGGAGCGGCCGATCTTATTAAGGCTAACATCAGGTCCACAGCATATAAAAATACTATAAACCGCTATTATGTGGGGCATTCCGGAGATATTAGAGGAAGTGCGGAAGTATCGGCTCTACTCGTACTGCCGCACCGCCTGGTATGGGATCAGCCTCTTGAACATATTACGGCTCATGCATAACCTAACCTAGGCTAGGGCGGCTAGGAACGGCAGAAGGAGTGTGGGGCACGGAATTACGGATACAGGACGAGTAGCTTATTAGGATTAGCTCACCCTTAGGGCAATAAGGATTATTCGTGAGCCTTATGAGCCTAGTATGAAGGCTCACCGGCTACGCAACCGTCCCTGTGCTACCCTAACGTTATCTATTAACATAAACCTTCGACCTAGTTTATCCTTTAGGAGCTTATCAGATCGTCACAGAACATTTCTAGCTGGCTGGATAAAGTAAGGCAAAGAACTCTACGTTATATCTGAAATTCTAGAACGGAAACCTTGAGGTCTGATAGAAGTCAGTGGGTTGGATTCCCTCTACCTGGACTCTTTGCAATGGTTATTCCGCCTGAGACCGTAGTACGAATGGGTAACTTAATATATAGAATCTTACCTACGTTTTTTATAGTCCTCCAGCACTACCCCAGAGCTTCTACTTATAAATCATTTACTATTATTAAGCTTATAAGTTGTCAAATAAGTTAGAGGCATAGCTAGTATAACTAAGCTGCTTACTTAGTAGCAACCTTTGCTATTATATGACCCTTATTTCTTCCTATTAAATAGAATAATAACCTAGGTAATAAAGAAAGTTAAAGGAAGAGCTTGTACGGACCTGGAATATTCCTACCTATTCTGCAACAAAGGAATCTCGGAAGGCCCGATCCAAAAGGATTAAAGGAGCCCCTTTATAAGGGTTAAAAAAGTATTTCCGTATATACAAGCATTTGATCAAATTGTTATGTTTATGAAGAGGTTATATAAGGAAGGATTAATTCCGTGAATAATAACTAAAACAAGCAATAAACGCACTAGTAATTATTCCAACTAATTATTGCAATTTATGATATAACATTTTTCAACAATTATAAATATACAATCTACTAATAAGATTACAGTAGAATTTGACAATTATAGTATATAAATATATAAATAAAGGCATCCCCATAGAGGGAAGCCCGCCCCCAAGACTTATAGTTATATAAAACTATAATAACAAACCCCTAAAATAAGAGATTAATAAAAATAACAAAGCTATTAACAACCTATCTTATATCTTAATAGAGAAAGCACTAAGGGCAGCTAGGGGTAGGGTTACTTTTTAATAAATTTTAATTATAGCTTAATTTACTTAATTTAATATTAATTTAAAAATTTCTTTAAGATAGTATTTTATAATTAATAAGTATAACTAAGGTTATTTGAGGAATAACTACTAGAAGACCTAAATTACTATTCCCAGGAAGCTCCTCTCCTTTTATATTAAAGTATAGCTATAAAGCGCAATTGGTTAGCCCAACAGTATTATTATTCCTATGGAGGTGACTTACCTGTTTAATCCAGTCTATTATTTCCGATTCGATTACAACAAGCTAATTAGCTATTTTATTCATCAATTTATTATCCGATCAGGGAGAGGGAGATAGATCGCCCTAGCGTCTCTTCTCTCCCTTTATCCGCATTTGAGTTGCAAAAGCGATATTAGCATATTAGATTTAGGTGCGCAATCTAGATCCTTCCCACCCAATGGCAACTTCCTGATATTGAAAATACAGACACCATGGAACAATGCAGTGAGGTTATCGATTTTCTATTAAGTGTTGATTAGTGCCTTTTCAGCCATTGATACACCAGGTCTGCGATCTCAAGGTGGTTCTTCTCCATGAAGAACATGTGTCCGTTACCATGAATGCCCTTCTTGCCTAGATCCGCATACTCTACGTCTACGCTAACTTGCTCGAGATATTTAACGGTGCAGTAATCGTATGGCGCATGGAACGGTGCTTCGCCAGTACCAACAAGTTCTGGGATTTTGCCCAGGTTTGTCAACTGCTTCGCTGGGTACTTCTGCATAATGCACTCATTGTGATCGGCGTCGACTGCTGGCTCGATGGTTGTCTCGATGTTTTCGGCATTCTTGCCTGCGGATGGTTTGTATCGGATTGCGAGGTCAGTGAGGCCGAAAGCGAAAGTTGGACCAGTTCCAAAAGGCGGGCGGAGCGTGAACGGTGGACCGGACGGCTCGAGCTGGACGATACCCTTGACAAGAGCTGAGCGCATATCTCCGACCCTCCAGCCTACTCAATCGTTAACCACTTCAGCGAGTCATATGGTGTTTGGCTGAAGATACCGTATGCACCCGCCTACGAGTGACTGATGATATAACTATAACAGTTGCCTACAAGGTCTACTAGAGCTGAATATGCCTGCGCATTTTGTTCTTCGCTTATGAGGCGGTCAGTTTGGAACTGCACCTGGCTCCTGTACAAAGCGTCGAAAGTTGAGTCGCCAATGAGACCGGTGCCGGGCCATTGCGTGTGCAGCTTCGCCTGCGGCCATTGGTTGCCGTTGTTTGCTACGTCGGTGAAGATATCAGAGACAGAATCGGGGAATCCAATATACCCGATACTTCCCTGTCCGGGAAACCAGAAGGAGCGGCCGCGTGCAGGCTGGTCTGAGAGGTAGACTGTGTGACCTTTCGAGATAAAATAGGATGCCCATCCGGGCCGTCCGTCTGGAGTACTGAGGAAATTGGTACCGGTCTGAGCCGCGCCCGCAATGAAGATGATTGGAAGTGGTGAGTCCGCCGGGTATTCCTAGGACGGATGCGACTATCATACCGAAGTAGCATTACATGTGCTAAATTAAGCTAGACTAAAATACAATACAACGCTGTTTTCTAGATAGTCAATTAGAAGAGGTCTTCGCTATTACTCCGCATGATTTTTAGTTCTTTAGTTGTAGTTGTGATTTCACTAGGGCTGCTATAGTAAGTTATTTATTTTACCTTAAAATAGTTATTACAATAATACTAGTACTGCTTAAATAAAGGTCTTACGCAAATAATATAATTATAAATAAAAATTACTACTTGATTGTTTTAGATATAAGGGAAATTTTCTTTATAAAAGTGGTTTAATTCTCTTAATAGGAGGCCCATTTAGTTTTAGCATATAGTAACAAAAGTAATATTATTAATATGCATACTAGCTTTATTTTAAGTAACTAAGGAATAATTTAAAGTTATTAATAATAAGACTATAGAAACTGGGCTAAAATATAAATACTAACTCTTATGTTATAAAAAAGGAAGATATATAATTTTATCTAATAAGTAAATATTATTTATAGTGCATTTTATATAGTTAGTAATAGTAATATCATGAGCGTCTTAATATAGCTTCGTAAGACCGTACCTTTTCGAGCAGGGCCTGGTTGGCAGCAGCACGCGCAATATCTACCTTCGTCCTGCGACGTGGCGGAGGCGGCGTATTCTGGTATCTTCATTGGGCATATTTTCTTGTGCATGTCCTTATTTTCGGAAGTAACCGGCTTCTTCTAGAGAAGTCCTCGAAACGAGACCCCTTTGCTTTCAATGATACCAGCAGGTTTGCAAGGGAAGTCTTGGCGTTGGGCGTGAGGCGTCTGATTCGGAACTATTAACATTTCCACAACCATCATACCACTTTGTACGCCCTGACAGTCGGACATGAAGTTGGCAAGATCTATGGCCACTTTCCCCTTAACGATAACGTTCAAACGTGTCTGTGTGCCCGAAGCTTGCGGTTCCCGGCGATATTTCTACCCCTCTTGCTTTCCATCCCTAAAGTCAAGGTGTCAAGCTTCCAATCTTCCCAACCATTTGGGGAGAGTTTGCGTAAATCCTATCAGCGCTGGTTTCATTGGGGGTTAGTTGATGTGGATAGTGGGGGGTCGGCAAAAGCTGGCGTGAAAGCATTATCATACGTAGAGTGTTTATGCTAGTGGGTTACAAGGATGGTGCAGTAACCTTAAGTGAAATTTCGCCACGTTATAATGTATGTATACTTTTAGCTAGCAGATCTGTGAATTTGCTTTCTTTTATGCCCAATTTGGATCTTTTCAGCTAGCTACTTAATGGAGTGTATTGGAAAATCCTTCCTTGCATTTTGAATAACTCATAGGTATAATAAGTAAGCCTTTGTAAGATGAGCCGGACTGCTACTAGCTCTATTTTAGCAGAGCTACTAATAAGAAGAAATCGGTCTTATCTTCTATGCGTTAATTACTTTTCCTATTTCGCTTTTATAGTTCCGCCTGTAAATAAATACTTAAGAGTACTATGTTACTATAGTATACGTATATTATTTTAAATAATAGCCACCTAGTATTACTTCCTACTAAATTATAAGCTCCTTTCTCTACTGTAGGTTAGCATATATTTTAACATTTATTATAAATATCTTAATAATTAATAACGTAAGAGAAGGTAATTTC
Source organism: Mariannaea elegans (assembly GCA_930272665.1). Lineage (NCBI taxonomy): Eukaryota > Fungi > Ascomycota > Sordariomycetes > Hypocreales > Nectriaceae > Mariannaea > Mariannaea elegans. The sequence goes on along the minus strand of CAKNEU010000430.1, from coordinate 5,622 downwards.
CAATATTCTTTACACTATTTAAACTGCCTTTCTTATATATACTTTTCCCTAACCATTTTTAATAGTATTAAAAATACCTATCTAAAAGAATTAGTATATTTAGCCTATCTATATCTTTTGGCTTGCATACTAATATCTTTACTTATAAAGAGGCAATATATAATTGCTAATATAAAATCTTTAGCTATTATTAATAAGCTTATCTCTAGAGATTATATTATTATTTAGAATATTATAGATTTGTATTACATCCTATAATACTTATTTAACATGTAACAGAAATTGGGTACTTTCTAAAAGGATTATTCCTCTTAACTTTATCTCTTAAGAAAGTCACCTTATTACTTATCATAATCCTTCTAGCTTCCAAATTCTCTATAGTCTAAAATGAAATACTCTTGCTCCTGGGCATATAAAGAAACTAGCTTAGAGAGTATGTTAATAAAGCTACTTAAGTATTAGATGTTAAATTAATAATTATGTAGATTGCTAGGCTCCGCAATATTATTGATAAGAACTTAATTACATAATCTTATAATAATATATATTTGAACTATAGGGCTTAAGGACTATATAAATGCCTAGCTTTTGCTATTTAAAAATGACTAAATGAATATATATAAAATTATTAAGTATTCGGAAAGAGGATTAATCCTGCGAGTTATTTTTTGGCCTTAGTTTCGTGCCCATTTCTCAAGTATACTCACTGCACTGCAGTAGGTCGACCCCCTACTAACTGATACACTTTGAAAGACACGCCCGTCTCCGAGATTGCACTAACAATCTCATTAAGCCAACACGCAATATTGCCGCACGTATGTGGGTTGAATGGCTTTGGTCAGTCCGGTAAACCTACACAGCATATTATGTGTCTATACTTTGGCTTTTGTTAGTAGCCTCTTCCATTATCTCCCTCAAGAGATAACAAAACATAAAGAGAAGCCAGATTGCTAATATAGGCAGGCTTACTTATATAAGTAAGTCCATAACCAATCAACCACCCCGTTTTATCAGTCTCATCCGTCAGCACTAACTCTCCTTTAGGCAGTGCCCGCAATTTGGATATTGGCTAAATTCGTCATTATATTAACTATATAATCTCCAGGGGTGTCACGTCTGATGCTCAAAAGTAAGATGGGATGACATTACATAAGCAAGAATAAATTTTACTCGGACTACCTATCGACAGAATCTCCAGAAAGCAAAACCCGGCCCCCCCGAGCGACATACAATTATGGACGCTCCTCACAGCTACTATGCTCAATTTGACCCTCAGACTCTCATCGAGACTCTACAGAGGCTAGGTATAAATCAAATTGCTTAGCGCACTATTGGCACCTTAGCCGCATGTGGTCTGGCTTTTAAGCTCCATGGCTTGTTTAACGAGTGGGCAATTGGCAACTTATCTACCAACCGACCTTGGGACTGAACGAAAGAGATTATTCTTATAACGGGAGGCAGCAGTGGTATTGGAGAGTAGATCGCCCGGAAGCTGGCTAAGCGAAACATTAAAGTTATCATCTTTAACCTTAATGCCCCAAATATGCTCTTGCCTCCTAATTCATTCTTCTATAAGGTAGATGTAACATCTAAGGTATCTATTAATTATACGGCAAAATCTCTCCGCGAGGAAGTTGGCGAGCCGACTATACTAGTCAACAACGCTGGAATAGCGCATCCTCACACTATTTTCAAGGGAACTGAAGAAAGCATCCATCAGACGTTCGCAGTTAACTCTATAGCTCATTTTACTCTCGTTAGGGAGTTCATTCCAAATATAATTAAGCACGATTACGGCCATATTATAACGATAGCTAATCTAGCGAGCTTTATTAGGGAGCATTAAATATTGCTGTTTTAAGGCTGTAGCAATGGCGTTTAATAAAGGCCTCCGCCAAGAGCTAATTCAAAAGTTTAAGGCCAAGCACGTTTATACTAGGTTGGTTATTCCAAAACCCCTCTAAGCGTGTGCTACTCTATGCTTAATGCCCCAGTACCCCTCTCCAACCCTACTAACTGCGATTACTAGCATTATTTACCCTCATTGGGTACGGACTCCGATGAATAGTGAATTGCATCAGAAATTTGGCAGCAAGATGCTTGACGCAGGCGATGTTGCCAACCGGGTGGTAGAACAGATTCTAAGCGGGAAAAGCGGCCAAGTATTGATACCGTCACGTTTATGGATGGCGCCTTATGTTCGTATTCTCCCGGACTGGGTTCAGGAGTGGATTCGAGCTTCAGTGTAAGAGCTAAGATGAGAAGAGTAAAGGAAGCCGTAGATTAGCAGGTGCCTAGCGGTTATATTTGTAGTCTTTAGGGGCGGCGGCGATGCGAGATTATCTTTTCACCTCATTCAATTCTCAGTAGCCTCCCCATAACTATTAATATACCCAATATTAATAGCCCTGTATGAGCCACGTTGATGGCTACCGACTTGCAACAGTCTCCGTGTTCCTGCATACAAAGTCGCATTGACAATCTCGACTACATAGATATGGATAACTAAAGATGAAGCAACATATATTTGCCCATTGGAGTGAAAGAGCAGAGACTGGTCTGAATCGGGAGAATATCGCTTTATGACTGTTTAGTTTCCTTCGTCTGCAGTTCATATACATAAAGAGAGCCGCTCTTAGATCCTTTGCGAACTTTTCTTCTGGTCGAAAAATATCTCTTTTGATATCCGGGTCGTATTCCATCTCATTTTTTAGGACTTCTACTGGAATTATTGTGTGCAGTTCGTCCGCCAGTTCGCGGAGCCTCGACAAGTTAGGGCCTGCTAGGCGCTCGAAAGGTTTCCAGAGGTGTTCTCCATTGTCAAACTTGCCCACGTTGTCAGGCTTGCCGTTCTTGTCAGACTTGTCCTCCTTGTCAGACTCGTTCACCTTTTCTATGTCGCTGCGCTCGTTGTTCGGGTAGAAGACGGGTATGCCGATCATTGCGGTGGCCTCTATGAAGCCCGAGCGATGGCGGATAATGCAGACCTTGTCCATGAACTGTCTGAAAAACATTGCCCACATGTTAAGCATCTTGGCCTGCACAGAAAGCCCACTGATATCGCGATTACGAAACTTCGCCCACAGGTCGTCAACAGTCTGCGTGATGGCCTTCTCATCTGGTTTTAAAAAGGCAGGGTTCTCGAATTCATCGGGTTGGGAGGAGCGCTCCCAGTGTCGACATATGAATGACACATGCACATGTTCACACGCGAGCTTACGCGCACGCTCACTATCATTGATAATCTTCTCGGCCTCAGCTTCGTATGCTAGACCTGTAACATAATTAAAGTCGCCGTATAGCTGGTCGCTGAATAGTTAGAACGAAATGCTATTTCCAATACTCGAGCAATGATAAACAGAGTTTCACTACTTAGATAGCTTGACAAGGGGTAAGGATTTCTGTTCGAAAGACGTACTATAATATGCGAAAACCTTCAAGGGAGCCCTGTTTCTTTGTCCTCTTCGTCATGCCACAACCCGCAAAGGTCATTTGCATCTACTATTGCCTGAAAAACATATGCCCGATACCTTTTGTCCATTAAACGCCCAATAGAACTCCCGGATGGCACAGTGTTGCGGAGGTGTATGACAGCTAGACTTTCGACATCCCGCTGCTTTGGCATGGCCTCGTGGTGATCGTCGCTCGGATCCATCACCTTTCCGAATTGTTTTGTGAAGCAAAAATATCGATTCAGCCAGTATTTCGCTGCATACGGCGGCTGAAAGTCGTGGATAGGATCCTCCATCGTCAATTTGAGCGGTTCATCCTCGAGTTTCTCTAAATCATCTCATTGGTAACCCTTTTCTACTAAACCGAGGCTGCGCCTCAGAAGATGGGATACACTACTGCTCCCCGCAGGAACGTATCTGTCGGTCTGGTTGTCGGATGCATGGTCGTTTGTCTTGTAATATGAGCTGTCGTTTGAGGCTCTGAAAGTGCCGAAAAGGATGCGAGTCCCTGCCTGTATCGATTTGCATACATGAATATCCCCCAGCCGGCGTCGGAAGAAAGGACCCACTATAAGGAGACAGATCCTACATGGCTTCAGACAAGATGGAAGTTTGCTACTGATAAGAGTGTTCTTGAATTAGCTCACTCCACCTAATTCTGCGGCTTATTGTGTGCCAGATTTGGCGTGCTTCATGATGGGTTATACCCTTGTTCTTATTAGTTGGAGGCGACAAGCTCGTGAGAGTACTTTTCAACTTCTTTAGGTTCACTCGGCCCCATGGGCACACAGATAAGAATAACTTCCTTCCCCTTTTACCGAATTTGGTTCCTTTTTAATGATGTATTCTGCTATCCTGTTTGATCAAGTTGGTCACTTAATACTGACTCGCAGATTGCAAGTACAGTTTCTTCCTCCTCTTTTTCTCGACCAACACATCGACTTATTTTGGGGGTGTAGGTATTAGTGCATTCCCAGTGCTGCACTTCAGCATCAAGTTGTATATAGAAGACTTTACACAGTTATAACGATAGGCGTAGTTCTCCATATGTATAAACAACTAGGTCAAACTGGGTTTATACTAGCAGTTATGTCGGAGTGGTTAATCAAAGCACTTATAATATACTATCTAGTAAGTTAACGGTGGTGGCCTGGGCCCTGGCTCACACATCCTCGCCAGATATGGGGCCGACGCGGTGGCCAGGCGACGGACAGGTGCACATTAGACGAAGCATCTCGCAGGCCTAAGTTAAAAAGCAAGAATGAGTAGACAAGCTTAACGTGTGGCTATGTGCTGAGCGACCATGCTGAAAGAGTTCCCTGGCGAAGCGGCTGTATACCCTACGTCCCCAAGCTTGGAGCATCCGAACTTGTTCACGACCACAAGCAAGCAGCCAAGCGCAATATGCAACACAAACACCTGGTAGGTTATTACATAGGCCAGATCAAGCTTACATGGAAACTCTACCCCTCCCCATGCAGCACAGTCATTCCGACCTCGTTGCCAGTGTTCCAACTTTCAAGTCCCCACACTCTTAAACTTGCTTGCTAGTTTGACAGCTACCACCTACAGTCACATGAACATTCGATATCGATGGTGTCATGCTCCAGATTATAAGTCAAAGGGCGAGGCCAGGATCGGCAACAAGAGCTCCGAGTGTGTTTTGACCATCAGTTCACCTGGTGGTTTCTATTTCCCTTTTTGGGCAACAGGCAATGACAGGATTGGCATCTCACCGAAGTGGGGAATTGGGCTTGCTAGAAATCCAATCCCAGTTAGACTTCTGGCCTTGGCTCTCTAATCCTAATCCAAGTACTTGTTTTTACCTATTCTCCTGTATCATTGAGCCTGCTAATTATCACATGTACGGAGCTAGCAGCGCAATCGCAACCGCGCTATGGTCGGCTCCGGCTACCCCCGCTCCGCTCTCTTCGTCGTCTCCCTCCCCCCTCGGCCCTGGAGGATCTGTGGCCCTTTTGTTCCTGATCTGCGACCCTTGATCACGTGCGATCCGGACCGTGTCTTCCTATCAATCGGTGGGGCAGGCGTTTATGCGCGCCGACACTCGAAGGCCCCCGGCAGAAACCGACAAAAATGTTGTACGGGATTGCCCGGGACCTAGGTAAGGCAACCTAGATAGTCTGAGACAACGAGCCCGCAAGGGCTCGAG
>CAKNEU010000429.1:0-12999 GCA_930272665.1 Mariannaea elegans | reverse complement strand
AATATATAAAGTAATTCTTTTATATAAAAAGAATAAATTACTTAAAATTATAAATAAAATACTTAATAAATATTAAAAAGCTAAAAAAATATATATATAATAAAAAAAAGCCCTTATTATAAGAAATACTTATAATATTCTAACTTAAAAGAATATTAATTAATAAATAGCTTAAAAATTATAATAAAATAATAATTAATTAAAGCAGGCTGCAGCAAGCATTTAACAATATAAAACTTACGGGAAGCTAGATTATAATACAAGAACCTACTCAAAAGATATAAATTTATCTAGAGAATCTAATTCTAATTACTCTAAATAGATTTTTTAGGTTGTAGTACTATAATTAAGTAATAATAGTTAAAGGGTAGGAGGAAGTGTACAACTCGCTTGTCTGTATAACTCGCTTGTGAACCATATTATATGGATTTCAAAAGCGAAACACAGAGCATTTATGGAATTTAGTATAATTGACGTCTTATGCTGTCTCTTTATTCAAGCCTACACTACTAAACGCTTGTGGAAGGTCATCAAGTGTTGTCAAATTATCCCGTAGTACTACCACTACCCAGTAGGTTTACATCCTTCATAACTTTGTGATAAGTAAATTCCTTGTCTCGACGCTCTCACGAGGGGGCGCCTGAGGTCCGGCAAGTGGGTTCTCTACAGAGATATGCGGGCAGTCTAAAGCGAGTTTAGTAATGGCGAGGAGATCTCAAGGTCAGGATGATTGTACTCACATCTCGCATTCGACCCAGATTTGCTATCATAAGTCATGAACAGAAGTGGTTCGTTCGATCGCTGATTGGGCAACCAGTACCACCGTTGCTCCTTGTTATATTTCAAGAGATATATCTCTTGATTCCATGTTGGATAGATCTTGTCTGTGGCGACGAGGTCGCTGGGATCAATTGAGCTGAAATCGCACAGAGCAAGTGGGCGATCGTGACATTCCGGCAAGATTGGTCGCCAAGTGCTGCGAGAAACCATTAGCTCAAATTTCTCGTCAGTTGCTCATTAGATTCATACTTAATTAACCTGAAGCGGTAGCCGGGTTGGAAGTAGGTGGAGAGTTGCTTCTCATTCAAGACTTGCTTTAACAACCGTGGGACAGTGTCGATGGATATGTCTGAATCAATGTGAGCGGGATATTAATTGCCCTTAGCATTGATTACCAACCGACTGCGAGAAGTTAGATCTTTAGCTATTAAATTAAGTATTCTGACTCTTACCATGGGCACCGACCGCGACTTGCTCTACCAGCAACGGATCTTTGGGGTCGTAGCTTTCAAGAGTCATCGGTATGTTCTTTCGCACCTTTATAAATTGTCAGTATCGAACTCCCACGCTACTTAGTAGCGCACCTTGTAGTCGTAGCAATGAACAAATTCTGCGTTGAAGCGAGATCGGAGCAAGTCTTCACACTCTTTGCGATATTCCATGACGGTGTCGGCGCCTCTGCCAGGGCTTGGAATGTATTCAGACTCATGCTCAATATAGGAGAAGCCATTCTTCTCCAAGTTCATGTCAACCTTGTCGCGCATGCTTAGTATTGTGACGCTTCTTGGTTCCCATTTCACATTAGTAGTAGTGAGCTCGTTGACGTCAACAATAACCGACGCCGAAGGGTGTAGAAAGAAGGGCTTCTCTTCGTCATAATCGGGAAGGTTAGCAATAAAATCAATGGTAGTTTCGATGCTCGTCATAGCTGAGGGCATATCTTTCAGATATGCTACAGGTCCTTAACTTCGCAAGTTGTCAGAATGATGCGAGTCACTCTTAAGTAGGTATAATAATTCCCCTGCTAGACAGCTTTCAACCTCTTTCAACCTTGCGAAATATAGCCACTCCGAGGCAGCATCTTCATGGCACACCTGTACTTTGATCGAAGCGAAGAGATACACCCTCGGCTGCCTGAAAGCCCGACCTTTTCGAGGCAGCCATCCTGAGATCTTAGAAAAGCCAAAGGTGTGTACTTTGCTCACAGACAATTCGAATCGAGGGGCCCTTGGTGTTACTCGAGATTCCAAATTTGGGACTTGAATGTGTCTTGATGCACGATGGTCACACAGGACGCTGCCATGGTTGAGCTATCCTGGCCCCTGTTGGTCGCCTTTTGGGCGGCCTCAACCAGAGTTGGGCATCAGGGGGCTCATCCTTGCCACAAAATACAGTTGAATACTTGTATACAAAGTAGAGAAGGCTGTCAGAATACTCATTTATTCACTCGTCATCGTCAATTATCGTACTCTGCAAATTGCAATAAAAATTAGCGCGTTGGAATCGAGGGGACACTGCATAAATCCATCGCACCTTACCTATCTTGAGCATTATTTTTCTGGTTCTGAACTAACGTCCGATCTAGTTAGTACATATAGGTGGTTGTGGCAGCTTGACTGCAGCGCAGGCGCCAGTTGTGTTGTAATTGGCAGAGTTTCTACAGTAATATGTTCAGTTATAAATAGAGGTATATGCTTCTGACCTTGTACACGCTAGTTATGTACTCTGTCGCTCGGTAAGCTGCGGTTACAAGGTAGAGCTAGAGGTCAAATGTCCGCTCCCACCCATAGCCTATAAAGCTACCTACACTTCATTCCTTATGTAGAAACAAGGCTTTTTATTTATCCCCAAAAATCCTCATATGCTCAGGCCCTCATTTTCCAGCTTCGTGATAGCTGCACTTTCCTTCTTTGACTCATGTGATATAGGGCACATGATGCACGGAACAAGCTAACGACAGGAAGCACGCAACCAATCATGCTTAGCCACTCAACTCGGTGAGCTGCGGTGGCACTTAATAACAGCCTTATCTGACACAATAATGACAGTAATGATGTTCTCTCGGCTGGGAGTGGGGTTGTCTAGTCGCAAGATTTATTGGTTAGTGGAAAGTGCTCTGACTTTCGCCATCCTCCTCTTCCTTGGTCTAGGCATCTCATCAATCCTATAGAAACGTTTTGCCGAAGCACCACAATTCATCATGCTTTTATTTCACCCTGCCTGAAGTATTCCACCAGCTAACCTCCTTTTTCTGGCCAAGGGCAGGAGTCCTCATTCCCATTCCAGCATTACCACATCGTTTACCAGCCTTGGCTTGCGGCACGTCTCTTCGCCGCTCTATTTCCGTAATTCAAACCACAGCTTCCCGGACAACTCTGGACGGTATGTCGGCAGGGAGATTCCACTCCCACAGTGGCCAAGCCTGTTCTAATATGAATCGACAGGGTCGAGAACTATGATTATTGAAAAGCAATACACTGTCGTTGTTACCGCCTGCGCTGTGAGTTAAATGATATGGAGGGCGATTCTCAGTTCTGCTTACATCCCTCGGTAGCCGTTCAAGGGGAACGAGAGAAACCCGACCCAGGACGTCAAGGCCAAACTTCCCGATCGTATCAATCGCCAAGGACGTATACCTATCAGGATCATCAAGTACCCCATCGACTTCAGAAACGTCATCACAGATATGGATATAATCCCAAAACTCTGGAATGGTGACAAGAGAGTCTACGAGCCTGATTGCCCAGAAGGAAAGAAGGTGGAAATTGATGCTATTCTTCATTTGGGAATGAACTTTGCCGACTACTGGCAAATTGAGAAGAGAGCTCGTCGAGACGGCTATGATTGGGTAGGTGATGATGGAATACCTCTGCCCAAGCACAACGGCGGGAAAGGTGAAAGGTGGGAAGGGCTGCCTGAAGTTCTGACGCCCATCTTTGACGTCGACAACATCACTAACATAGTACACCAACAACTACCAGTAAGTAATCAATTGTTATGGGGAAGAAGTTAGAGCTGACGAGACAATTATAGAATGCTCCAACTAAGACGTCAACGGATGCTGGTCTCTTGTACTGCGAATTCATTTTCTATACCTCACTTGCTACACTCTATAAGCAAGAGGAGCCGGCGCGGGCGTTGTTTTTACATCATGCTGGGAAAAAAACCACCGTTGAGGATATTGAGGAGGGCGCAAGAGTTGCAGTTTCCGTTATTTGCTCAATGATCAATCAACTAGAGAGTAAACGAGTTATCTAAAAAAAGCCTTTCCGCTTGTACTAAGGCTTCTTCGTGGTCCAATCCAACAAGAGAATCGCGCAAGCCTCTACTGACCGCCCTACCAGCTAGTATGGGAGCGTACATGACTTGGCTAAAGACGTCCCTGGCACAGTAAGAAACGTTTATGAATGGTAGGCCAGAGGGAATGATGCATTTGCGGTGAATGCTGTTTGAGCATGGAGCACGGAGCACGGAGCTGCCTTCGGCGGCATTCTAAGTTCCCCTCTTCTCTCCACAAGGCATTCGTCGCCGGACTAATTAGTGCGCCTTTAGAGCGTTAGGAAGAGGCTCATGCGCACACTACTACAAATGGATCGTGGTGATGTCAGTTGTGCGGGGTTGCGCAGAGCCTCTTCTTCGACGGTGAGAATTGCCTCGTCCAACCTAACTTGTGTCATGTGGTAGCTTACCCATACAACAGAGAACCTGTGATATGACAGAGGTTGCACCAAATTAAGCAAAAATCCCTCACTCGATCATCAATATGCCACCTTTCAACTCAACTCCTCAACTTAGACTTGGGGGGAGGGCCTCAAACACAATTTGAGGCCCCCCACTCCATTAGATGACACAGGGACTGCTCGACGGGCGCTCAACGCAAGTTAATGAGGCCCTCGGTGCGGAGTCCACGGAGAGAGGTGGGTCACTAGGCACATTGCTCGTTTTGCTTGCATTTCAGCAGACCAAGCAGTGCCTCAAATCATTCACCGAAAGTCACCCGCACTCTCGTCAAGTGACACACTGACACTAGAGCCTTGGTGATTTGGTTATACTGGGTGTGAGAGCGTGTAAAATTCCTTCACGAGTCCAAGAGAGGGAATCACCGACTACAACTTGAATGGCTGCCGAAAGCAACTGAAGCTGAAGCTGACAAGATTTGGATCAAGGCAGCTTCCAAGGCTCTTCGTAGTGTCGTGAGTCGGGAAATTAGCATGTCCTGAGAAACACAAATAGAGCCTGAGCGCCCCTATATATTTGTCTAACGACACAATTTTACATTCAACACTGAAGCAACAAACACTACTTGTCTTGTCTCAAGTCCGAACAGTTGCTTGTGCATCTCATAAAATCACCCCTCCGCCCCTCGTTTAGAGACCATGTCTGGGAGCCCTCTTCAACTCAGCGACCCAGAAGTCGTCGAGTTGTTGGATCTCAATCGCGACTTTGATATGCGCACTGTTATAGATCGCTCTGGATACCCTCCGGTCCAATATAAGTCCCAAGCTTGGCGGGTACAGAGTCATCTCGCCTTCCCACTTCGCGCAGATGCAGGCGAGCACGAACTAGCGGTGACCAGGCGTCTTGTTCGTGGTGGCAAGATCTACCTCGCCGGCACGGGAGGATGTGGTCACTAGTGTGAATAATTAGCCCAAGGGCGTAACAGCCCAAAGGCGTAACAGCCCAAAGGCGTAACAGCTAGCTACCTTGTCGCTTCTTGGTTTGTTCCTAGGCCCATGCCATCTCTGCGTTACTACTCAATGTGCTAACACTTCGGAAGATAAGCACCAACACCAGAGAGATAGTTTAGGGGGTCAATACGGAGAATTCGCTTGTTTCATATAGGGGATGTGGAGATTGTTCAAATATATCTTTGAAGCTTTGGTAGTCAATTCAATATTCCACGTGGACAGCATGGACACATGCCTATATCACAATTCATAGAAGCGAAACTAGAGTTTGATCCTACTGTGTCTATCTATTAGGGAGGGTGGCTCCAACCACTCGTAGGTAGCTAGCCCGGGAGGTGAACTCACCTTTGACATCACATAAAGATAAAAACAAGCTTAAGGCTCTGTACTTTTTCCTTATCCTGTGATCCCAACACTTTGTGGAGCCATGTCGTGAACTATGACACTATCTAACTTTTCAATGACACTACTACCTGTGCCATTCCGACCAAAATTTGAAGAATGCCCAGGACAGAGCCTACTATTCCAATGACGATGACCGCCCTAAAGGTGAGTAATCTCTCCGGGTCCCGTTCGTCGTTCCAAACTTCAACAAGATTTCTGGGCCTTTGACTAATGCTATAATCTGCCAGCTCCATCAATCGTGCGCCCAAATGAGGAAAGTTAACATCTGCGTTATAAACACCACGCTCACGGAGAAGTTCATTCGTACTAGAGAAGTCATCCATGCCTTTATCGCTGCACAGTGCATCAAGAAGGGGGTCAAGTTTACCGTCCACCTTCGCATTCTCCCGCTCACGTTCATGAAAAAGTTGACGGGAGCGACGGTGTTGTCCAAATAACAGTCGATAACTTAGTAAAACTTCAATTAGGTATGATCTTGGTACAGTCTCGCTAGTCGATCGGCAATTTTGCGAGCATGTATGGCTTCTGAATAATCTATGTACGCGGTCAGCTGAGACTGAAATCCCCTTTCTCTCGTCTTAGCTCACCGGCCGATAAGAATTTCGTCGTTCTGGTTCAAGCAGATCTTAGCACAGATCGAAGGTAGTCGAAATAACTTCAGCTCTTTATTCCTACAATATCGATCGAATTCACAGTGTTTCGAAAGATCATCGACCCAAGAAATGGTGACATCGCCAAGCTGTAAAAGGGAGCAGAAGTTCAGATGTGTTACGGAAAGAAGAGTTGGGAGGCCTTGATGTCGTCCAACGCCTGGTGGGCAGGCTATGGGCATGAGCCCGTACGCGCGAAGCATTGCCCCTACTGGTCTTCGGAACGAATAGGCAACATGATGCTCTCCCAGGATTGGCGTGGCCCGGAATCCCTTTTTCACAAGCAAGTCGTCGCTTGCGGATGTGAGGGTTGCTGTGTATAGCATCGTAGACCACCCGATTGCTGCGAACACTAGGTGGCGGGCAACATCCTCATGGGCTTGGCGGTCAGTGACCGGCACGTTGAAGTGTTCGAAAAGCTGGTTCGCAATGTCGTCTATCGTCGTCTGATCTGTTGTACACCTAATCAAGCTGACAATGGCGGTTGACGTTCGCAATTGTCTCTCAAGGTAGGAAGACGTAGAGTGAGACTTCCAAAGGATATTCAACAGCTCGGTGGTGACTCCTTCGTAGTCTTGCATCCGCTTTTCCACAGCATCAGTAAAAATCCGTAAGCCTTCATCGAGAGAGCAGGGTGTGCCTCCATTGCCGCTGCAGATGCTAATAAATAACGCTCTGGCGTCACTGTAAGCGTCTGATATGTCTGGGTACTTTCTTGGGCTGCGCCGTGGCGATATTCGAACGGAATTCTTCCAGGCCATCACGTAGTCAGCTGGCTGAGTTTAGAAACGATACTATTGTTGCACATAAGACATTGTGTGGGCATTATCAAGTGCCCTTGGAATGTCGAGGGCGGGATCATCACGCATAAGACCCAATAACCCCGAGTGCTAACTACGTTTATCTCCAATGAATGAGAATTTCCCGTAGACACTTTCCTGCTGGACCTTACATCGATTGGACACACGCAAGCTAAGCAAAATATCTACGCGATTCACCCGTAAGTTCAAAAAAAGCGGTAACCAACATTTAACTTACCCTACCACGATGACATGGAAGATCTAAGGCTCTATTCTGTGCGACCTGATTCGCTCTAAAATTCCTTCATAATGAGCTCGCTATGGTAACACCGACATGCATGTCTGACAAAGGATGACGTGGCAAGGTGGTGCTGCCACCGGAGATAACATGCCCGCGATTCCTTCGTCGTATCTGGTGAGGATCGGAGCTACGGTGATACCTCATGGTGATGGATGTGTTCACTCCGAGGCGAATGTGTTCACCCCGAGGCGAATGTGCGGATAGCTGCCTTATTGATTACCACACTGACGTGATGCCTACAGGATGAATGAGAGTGAGCCCATCTACCACAAGTTTTTGTTGCCCCGTCATTTCCTGATAATAATACGACTCTGTCTTGCTTGGAAAAAAAATTTGTCGTTTGCCTTGCCGTTCTTGCAAGGTGTCTCTCGCCTCATTTTCGTGTAATGACAAACCCCCTCATCATTGGATCCAGACGACATCACCATGCGCGTGCTAAATCTTCTACCCAGCGCTAGCAGCGATCCGGCTGCATAGTAGGTACTCCACCCGTACTAGGAACGGCCGTGGCTAAATATGCCTCAGCGACGAGTTATACGCGCAGGCTTGGGGGGACACATTGAAACAATGTGAAAAGACACTGGAGCGACATGATCATGAGCGTGCTCTACAGGTCAAATCCATCCATGAATTCAGCAAGGAGTTGTCCAGCCTCCTCGAGGAGTATCCAGACGAAGCATCCAAGACTGCAATCATTTTGATTTATCCTACATTGGACCATTATGACACGTTTGCCCAAAACTTTGTGGCAATGATGATGAAGCCGGTAGACACCTCCATGATGTGGGGGCTGTTGTTCCTGGTCTTCAAAGTATGGAAGATAATTGTGCCAGTTACAACTACACAAATAGTAACTTTGCGCAGCTTGCTCTAGGAAGTGCATGCACCGGCCCGGTCAGCCCTTTGAATCGCATTACAGAATGGCTGCGGAGCATTTGCCGCAAACTTTCTACTTCGAACGCTTGCAAGGAGTGCATTACCGATTTTGCCAAGATCAAAGAAGACACAGTGGAGGTACACAAGGAAATCATCGCCCTTTGGTTGCATATTATCATGACCTTTCGCACTGAAGGGACATTTCGGGCTGGGGGAGGAGACAGAGGTATGTTCATATCTTGACGTCTGCGGCAAATTTGTGTGACGAAAACGTAGGCACTAACTTGACAGTCTGGGTTGACAAAAACGCATGGGATTCTCTGAGCGCCAAATACCTGGAGACTTATGAGATCATTAACGAAGCTGTAGAGCGTATCAACTTGGTGGCTGAGATGATGGAAAAACAAGCACGTGTCTCACATGAGCGATCAATTTTCCAGCGGCTACTTTCTCTGGAGGTATCTAAGCCCGAGGATATTACTCTGCCCTGCCACAATCTTCCTGTGGCCCAGAATGGCCGGTTCTATGGCCGCAAAGACATTTTGAAACAGCTGGATGCTCATTTAACGCCCACGGATATAAGCACGTCCCTTTCCTCCATCGCACTCTATGGCTTAGGTGGCATTGGCAAGACGCAAATAGCGCTCGCTTACGCGTACCAAAAGCTTGATGACCTAGACGCGGTGTTTTGGATATCCGCGGAAGACCGGCTCTCGATCCAACATAGCTTCAGTAAGGTCGCTGTCGATGGCCTCAGGTTCAAAACAGCACACCCTCAGGCTTACGAAGAGAATATGATCCTGGTGCTCGACTGGTTGCAAAAAACATGTAAAGTAAAACGTATCACTCCAATCCCCAAAAGACTAACTTAGTCTTAGCTGCTAAGTGGTTGTTGATCTTCGACAATGTCGATAGTCATGATGTTCTTGATAACTGCTGGCCTGTTTCCAAGCATGGAGCCGTTCTCGTGACTACTAGGGATTTTCTTGTTGCCACCCTTCCTATTGACTCTGGGTTAGAAGTTAATGAGTTTGAGATAAATGAGGGGGCTGATTTTCTCCTCCTCATGGCGCACCAAAGGCGGTGCATGGACGGTGAGCTAGATGCCGCGCGGCAAGTAGCGAAGCAGCTGGGCGGCTTACCGCTTGCTCTCAACCAAATGGCTGCGCTCATAAATGCGAGAAATTGCTCTATCAAGGGTTTCGAGGCCATGTACGCCAAACATGCACGACGTCTACACCAGCAGAAGAAGAGTGGATGGAAATACTTGGGTTACGACTATGCTCTCAACACCGTTTGGGAAATGTCCTTTACAAATCTTGGAGATGATGCCCGGGCCTGTCTTGGGGTTCTAAGCTTCTTCTCCCCAGACTCAGTCCCATCAGAAGTGTTTACGATCACTGATCCTGTCAGCTTACCCAATCTACTCTCCTTTTGTGAGGACGAGTTGAGGTACGTAACGTTATCTCTCCACGTTTTGTAAATTAATCAAATGCAGTCTGGGAGATGCTCTTGAGGAATTGACTCATCACGCCTTGGTGAGAAAGAATCTTGACGAAGGAACTTTTCGAATCCACCGGTTAGTACAGGCAGAATACCGTGTAAGAATGGACAACCAGCAAGATGAATTTGAAGCTGCCACCAAGTTACTTCTTGACAAGTTTCCGCCCCAGCGTTCGATAAAATACGACGACAAGGAATGGATCCTATATGAGCGATACATTCCGCAAGTCCTCGCTCTGGCTAAGAACTATACCGAATCCCAATCTCAACCGAAACCTCTCCAACCCACCATGGATTTCGTCGGTCTTCTCACAAATGCTGTTAAGTACGATCGAAATGCCCCTTTAGCGTCGCAACTCGTTAACAGTCTGAAGTGCAATACATGACAACGATACTACTAATGTTGTCGCCGTAATGCTTGCCACCGCAGATTCTGCATTCCATCAATGTCCAAAGGAGAAAGAGGATCGGTTGTTGTGGGCATTTTTGCAGTCTCTGAAGTGCATGTATCATTTTTGTACGTCGGAGTTTGCTAGGTCAGAAAGGGAAATGACTGAAAGCCTCAACATTCGTCTGGAGTTGCTGCCCCATGATGACTTGCTTTTGGCTGTCGCATATAGTTGGCTTGGCATGGCCGTTGGTGCTCAAGAACGCTACGAAGAGGGCATTCGTTATCTGCTCAAAGCTGGAGAAGTACTAGAGGGACCAGCCGGGGAAACTCGCACGAGAAAGTTGGTATGGGGCTATAATACCTCACGGAATTACTATTGTATGGGAAGATATGATAAAGCTGAAACCCTATTGACTGAGGCTCTGGCGGAGGCGGATAGACTTCAAAGTTGGTACATGCAGGTCTAGTACGTTGCCGTCATCAGATACGGCGGACTGTCGACTAACACCATGTAGCGGTCACCTCACGTTCACTTCTCTTCGAACACGGATGAACAGGCTTGACGACGCAAAACGGCACGTTGAAATCGCCAAGAAAATACTGGAAACATCTGGGATCGCCGCTCGTTTCAGTTGGCTTAGCTCCTACTGCGCATATCGCGCTGGCGACGTCGCAAAAAAGCAAGGTCGTATCCAAGATGCCATGTGAGTAACCCATATCTTATCATACTAAGTGATTACTGAGTCGACTTAGTGAAGAATTGGAAAGATCAGTGGCTATCGGTAAGCTTGTGAGAGTACCGACGGGTATTCTGAGCCGATGCACTCATGCCTACTCTCGGGCATTGGCCATGGACCCTTCTCGACAGGAAGAATCAGACAAGCAGCGAATGGAGGCCAGAAGACTGAGATCGCAACTACCAGATGGTGGTGGTGACTTGGATGATGAGAGTAGCGAGGCCTTCGAAAGGCTCGTCAAGATGGACCATCGATAAAAATGATCACCTTAGTCCTGATTCATTGTTAAAGGCCCAGGAAGAGGGTTATTACATTCATCGAGGCAAGTAAGTTTCCTTATCTGAGTCATGTATTCGCGCTTTCTGAAAAAAAAAACTATTATCAAAAACTTGACATCGTATATGCTCGAACCTGTAGTTGATCAACGTCGTTTCCACGACGTGAGAGCAAGTTCGATCATTCATGTTTGGGAATCAAAATGGAAGAGAAAGATTGTGGCGCTTGTCCAGTATAAGGACACCCCTCCTCTGAAAGCAACGCTGTTCAGGCGAAACCTCATGATAATATTCAAAGGCCGTTTTGACCCGTGCGTATAGGAGATGCAGTTCATTTCCAAGCCACATGTATATTGCAAGACGTCGTTGTCAATTTCCAGGCGCTTCAGTAGTACATATCTCAAGAGTGGAATGTTGCGGGGATCTCGATACGATAAACGTATGGATATGGCTCCAGTTTCCAGCGGTGTTATCATGGACTCAACTCAGATCAAGAATCTCCGAACGAACAGAATGTAATTATATCTTCGTTAACCAACACATTGTCCTACAACGGTCCCTTTCATCCGTTCGTCATGGGTGTCTCTGCTCAACCTCATTGCAAACTGATAACGTGTGCTGGAAGCTCATTTATCGAACCAATTCATAAAGACGATAGAATAACCCCACCAGGTGCGATAGACGTGGCGGGAAGATCGAGCGCTTTGTAGGCTGACCATTTGGTATAATATTCCTTAAGTCGCTTCGATCATGAACCTTGCCTGGCTTGCCGCTCTAAGTTACGCTCTTTTCTTGCCATACATCCAATTTGCAACATGGACTTCTCTAACCAAACCTAATGCGATTTCGAGGAACGAGCCTATTACGCCTGCAGAGATACAGGTTCGTCTTGACCCTGCGCTCCCTCAGCAGGAACCGAGCGCAATGAATTTTGGAAAGTACCAGCCCTAAGCCCCTGTCATTCTTCGGCGACTCACATAGAGAAACGTGACTACACACTTTGCATGTGCTCTTTGTACTTCGTACATTCGAGCGTAGTTCTGTGACAGGCTTATGTAGAGCCTGAAGCAAAAGTGCTGAACAAAGTTGATAAGCATCTATTTCAAGAAACGGGATGCCTCAGTTGTAGCGGATATCGAACCGCTTATAGATAGGGGACTCAGGGACAGTCGTTCGGTCTAGCAAGGCTTTCAAGACTTCGAACTGCGAGGAAAGGATGTTGTGAGTTCTTGTATCTTGACTAGCGCCAGAACAGTTAATAATACATGCATGCCCGTATTTGGAGTTCTAAAAGCTTTTATTAGTGAGACAAGATAGATATAACGTGCTTTATCACCGAGTCCCGCATATTACCGAGTCGCGCACTTTCCACCATAACGCGTACACATTCCTCCTACATTAAATTCCTCTACAATATAAAATGCCTTAGCCTTTAGACAAATTTAGGGTTATTTTAGCCCTTAAAGCTATTAAAAATAATAAGAATCTTAATATTTAAGCTATAGCTAAGATTTATAATATACTTACTATAATAATCTATAATTAATATAATAGTTATATAGCTAGATATAATATTAAACTTAATTTAATAAA
>CAKNEU010000428.1:0-13181 GCA_930272665.1 Mariannaea elegans | reverse complement strand
CTAGAATTGGTTGATCTTTTTGGGCTTTGCCTAAGGGGTCTATTGCACGGAAAGTCACACCACGCTAACCGTTACACCCTTAAAGGATATAAGATCTTTACCTATTATATTCCCCCTGTCACGGGCTGGAGCCCGACCTAGTGGGCCCGGCTGTGCCGGGTCCGCGCCCCTCCCAAATTCTGCCCGACCTCACCGCTCTTATGACTATATAGCAGCGAGCTCGCAGCGAGAACGTAGTAGATTATTCTTCTCTTCCTTAACTTTAGATAGACAATTAAATATAGTTTCAGCTTGTTAAATAAACCTCTGTCAGCCCTTCACACCCCCTTAAAGCAATTTAAGGTTATTGTTTTACTTAAGTTTATATTTTAGTTTATTCTTATTAGAAATAAGTGTGTAATACCTTACTTTTATAATTAGTTTTTATATTAATTACTACACTATCTACTACATGTCCTTAACGCAAGAAGGTTCAAGAAGGTTCTTACCTATATAAGGGTTCCTAGAGTTTTGACTATGTCCTGGCATGCGCCCGGGGAGCCTCCGGTGGAGGGTTTAGGGCTGCATTGGTAGAAGGGTTCGGGGCTGCATTTAGGTCCGGAAGGTCTGCTCCGGCTGTCTTCCGGCGATATGTCCTCTCAGGCCGGCTTAGCCGGCCCTCACGGCCCTAGCCCGTAACAAGAATAATTCTAATATAAAACTGCTAAATAATTAGTTATTGTTACAGGCTGAAGCCTAGAGGAAGTCTTAGGACTGTGCCTAAGACAATATGCCCTATAGGTGCAGCTAAATAACTTAACGGCTGGTTAAGTTATTCCGTTCTCTTTTGCCGCAATGGCTAAGATAGCTGCCACTTTAGCCCCAGGTGGGGCTAACCCGTTACAGTTATAGAGCTTATATATTGCTAGATTTATAGTAAACTTTGCATTAGGTCATGCAAAGTAAGAATGCTATTATTAGAGGCCTCTTATCTTCTATCTCCTGCCTAGCCTTAGACTACTCAATTATTTAGTAGAGCTAAATGGCTATAGTAGGTAGTATGTATTATTTACTAAGCCCTTTATTAAAGCACCGCCTAAAGAGACTTTACTAGTGCCTTGGCAGTTGTCTCCATCTGTTACACTAGCTAAAGTCTCTGTATAATGGGATTATATTATAGGCTGTCGGTAGACGTAATGCCAAATTATTTCGGGGCCGCAGCACCACAAAATCGAGAACATGCCGGTTAGGGTGGGTGGGACGTCTCTAGGTGCAACGCCATTATAGCTCTGATTTGTTGGGAGGGCTTGGGATGATATGCTAAGGCAGCAGCTTGATGCCCAACAAAGTTACTGGCAAATTATCTACTTTTCCTTGAGTGGGCAATTGTGTGGGGATTAACTTCTGCTATCATGTAGACCACTATCTGCATCCGGTAATTCTGTTTGCTAGCAGCACTGTTGTAGCCACAAGCCATATCCGACAGACAGAAGCACGAATCTTGTGTACGGAAGAGCCCGCCGTCATTCATAAAGTCAGACTGCATCAATTACTTATCGGAACCTTCGGAATCGTGAATGCGGGGTCTGTCTTCATAATACCTAAAATATGGTTGGCCTCACCAGCATTGCCATTTCTGCAATTGCACAGCTCAGCAGCAGCACATCTCACATTCAAGTTTTGCAATTCACTTCCTAGCTCTATGAACAAGAAACTGTCCCAGGTGAACTTGCCAGGGAAGCTCAGACTACGCCATGGCTCACTTATTTCGGGACACGACATTTGGCAGTCTAATTCGATGGGCATCAAGAGGAACCGTCCTCATGTATCCCGAGGATCAGGCAGACTTTCAATGCCCAATGTCATACAGCCAAGCCATGACTTCGGCATCCACAGCGACCACCGCCGTCCACCACAGCTTGGAATTGGAAAACGCGCGCGATGAGCTCGTGGAAGACACGCGCGATGAGTCCGTGGAAATGGCCGGGCATGAAGCAAGCTCCAGATCGGCCACACCTCTTACTGAAGAACTGCACTCGTCAGATGACAACGAAATTGAGGGCGACGAGCTTTCGAAAATCATGTCTCGACCTCAGATGTCACGAGTTGAAACAATAGCTTCTTTGGCACAGGCGTACTCCGATGCGATACGCCAAGAGAAGACGAGAGACATGCATTCCATCATCCAACCCCAGACGAAGAATGGCATTACTCTGGTCGACTGGTACCACACTGATGATCAAGATAACCCGCAAAACTGGTCTACAGGACGAAAATCGCTAGTTGTCCTCCAGATCTACATGTATACACTCGCCGTATACATTGGGTCCGCAATCATAACACCCTCCCAACCGTACATCGAAGCCCGGTTCAACGTTGCCCCAGAAGTGGCATCGCTGGGTCTTTCCATGTACGTCCTTGGCTATGGAGCCGGCGCCCTGGTCTTCTCCCCGTTATCTGAGATTCCAGCTATTGGCCGCAATCCACCCTACATAGTCACGTTTGGCATATTCATTGCCCTTTCGATTGGAACTGCCGTGGTCAACCATTTCCCTTGGTTGATCGTCCTGCGTTTCCTGCAAGGATTCTTTGGATCTCCGTGCTTGGCTACCGGCGGCGCGACTCTTGGTGACATGTACAATCTCATTCTGCTGCCGTACGCACTTACCGGATGGGCTGCGTTTGCGACCGCGGGACCGAGTCTTGGTCCTTTGATATCCGGCTTCTCAGTTCCAGCCACGAATTGGCACTGGTCTTTGTGGGAAATTGTCTGGCTCGCTGGACCTGTCTTTGTTTTCATGTTCATTTTTATGCCCGAGACGTCCACCCCGACAATTCTTCTGAGGCGCGCCCAACGCCTTCGCCGGCGTACAGGCAAGGAGACTCTCCGCTCGCAGTCGGAAATCGAACAAGCCAATCTCAAGGTTAGTGAAGTCGTCGTCCAGAGTCTCTGGCGACCTTTGCAAATTAATATCCTCGACCCGTCCGTCCTCTTTACTAGCCTCTATATCGGTCTCATGTACGGAATTTTCTACTCCTTCTTTGAAGTCTTCCCCTTCGTGTACGCCACAGGCCTTCCTGGCAGGGCTTCTCCTAC
Source organism: Mariannaea elegans (assembly GCA_930272665.1). Lineage (NCBI taxonomy): Eukaryota > Fungi > Ascomycota > Sordariomycetes > Hypocreales > Nectriaceae > Mariannaea > Mariannaea elegans. The sequence continues at coordinate 10,105 of CAKNEU010000428.1, read as the reverse complement.
AAATGGTTACGGCATGAACGCCGGCGAGATCGGTCTTATATTCCTTTCCATTACTGTCGGCGTTTCTATAGCTATAACTCTCTATGTCATATACCTTAAGAAAATCTTTGAACCTAGCATTCGGACGCAAGGGTTGGGAGAGCCTGAGCGCCGTCTGATTCCTGGACTGCCCGCCAGTTTCCTTGTCCCCATTGGCCTCTTCCTCTTTGGGTGGACCGGCAATTCTAGCCCCAAGATCCCCTGGATCGTTCCCACCCTGGGCATAACAATCATCGTCATTGGCATATTCATTGAGTTTCAGGTCGTTTTCATCTATCTCGCCCTAAGTTATCCCCAATACAGCGCCAGTTTGTTCGCGGCCAATGATTTCGTTCGAAGCGCTCTGGGATGTGGCGCAATTCATTTTTCCCGTCCACTGTTTATCAACTTGGGCGTCGGGAAGGGGGTAAGTTTGTTGGCAGGATTGAGTTGCGGAGGCGTGATCGGCATATTCATGCTGTGGTATTTCGGAGCCAATTTGCGAAAGCGAAGTCGATTTGCTGCGAAATAAGCGTTACACCGATGATCCACGCCGGAGGAGCTTTGGGGATTGGGGCGTGAATAGAATAGCAGGACGCGTTTGTAATTACTCAGCAGCTTCGACGATCAGGGCAGCCCTCCTAAGTGCCTAAAGGTCAGCGTCAACAATATGGACGCAAGCATCTAGTTCTAGGAGGAGAATATGTCGCGATGATAGGGAACAGTAGCAACCATGGCAATGTAATTTTCTCGAGGCCAGGCGCAAGAACGTGGTGACAAGAGACCGATACTCAAAAACCATACATGATCAGAGTCGCAGTAGCGCAGAAGCACAATCAGATTCGTCGCTACATCTAACTTGCCCAAATTCATTTTTGCACTTATCGAGCCGATCCTACCGACAATACTAAATATACTCAAATTAGAGTTTAAGTATTAAATAAAACTTTAAAGCTTGCTAGTATCTAATTTAGAATTTTAGTAAATATTTAATTAAATATACAAATACTAGCTAAAATGAGTAAATTCTTATAAAACCCTCTACCTAGCATTTAGTAAAGTCCCCAGCCCAAGATACTTAACAAATGTACGTACCTGAAATATCGGTTTGATTTTTTAACTTTAGATCCTTGTGCCGTACGTCTTGTAACGGTGGTGGCGTCATCAACCTTCTTCCTTGGTTTAGTGGAAAGTCATTTTTGCTATTTAAGAGTTATTGGGCAACATCGTAGTCTAATTGTTTTTGCTCTCTCTCTTCAAGTTTGTTTATACTTGTTAAGCTAATCTCATTACACTTCGCCCCCCTAATATCTCGGGCTAATCAATTGAGCATCATACTTTACATGATTGTCGCCCGCTCAAGTCAACCCTCTGTGGCGTGGACAATTTTCTCTATTCAGGGTCTCATATTCTTAAACGCCTTGCCTGGCTCGTGTACTTTGCATAGTGCCCATATCAGACCTATTATCGTGTGTAGTAAAAGCAAGCCGGCAAGAATTCCTGACATTGCAACCAACGCGAAAAAGCGCACAAGAATAAAAAAGATTAGTAAATATGCCAAACAAGTGACTGACCTGACCACGCTTCTCCACCGTCCTTTTAAGGGAGTCCAATCTAGAAGTATGAAAGATAACAGGGTCATCTGAGAAGAGAATACAATAAAGCCAACGTACGTAGCAATGGTTTCGGCGCTGTTGGAATAATCTGACCCATTATACGTCACATCAATGATCAGAGACAGAGTTGGTAAGGATGGTACAATCACAAAAGAGATGCTCCAGAGCTCGTTGTAACCATTAGGACTCTTCCAAAGAAGACGCAAGATTTCCTTTGTGATTGGGTCCCGACCACTTTCCAAATCATTGCGGGTTTCATGCAGCTCCGTGGACTGCGGTAGGCTCTGCGGTACTAGCTTTTGGTGGCCTAGGTGTAGAAGTTGTTAATATGGACAGATAGACAGATGTTTCCGCCTTCTTCAATACACTTATAATGCAGCGGGAACTGGGCCAAGTTTCAATGGGAGAAAGAAACTTACTTTGAGATTCCTCGTCCTCTAAAAAGTACTCTACGATGGACAGAAGGGGACCTGCGAGGAGGACTAGAGCAATGACTTGCCCAAAAGTCCAGAGGTTGTCATCATTGCTTCCAAACTTTCGAATCTGGATCATTGTAACTGTTCCCCAGCCGGCAGACAGGAGGAGTGAGATTATCTATCACGATTAGCAATTTGGACGAGACTGTTCACTAGCGAACTCACTTCGACAAAAGTCGAGCCATACAGGTCCACGTGTACTCGGAAAAAAAAAAAGTAGAAACAGGTTTGCAAGGGTAGGAAGACAGCAGCTATTATAAGTGCGTTTCTCGGTCGCATTCTTTCCAGCTTGCGTTCCCATCCTGCTATCAGCTTCCGGTGGATGCGTTCAACCCTGCCGACGATCCCGTGGTAAAGCCAAGAAGATGAGCCTTGAAAAAGCTTGCCGACTCGTATAAGAACCCCGTAGATAAGGAAGATGAGGGAAAAAAGCATGGAGATGAAGGCATCTCGCGTTGGCTGCATGCCCCCTTTGAAAAAGCAAATCGCCCGAGATGCCGGGTCCACAAAAGTTCTGGCAGCGATGTCGTATTGTGTCACAAGGGGCATTTAATTCTCCGTCTCATTCACTATAACATCCCCTAGATCATAAACTAAAGGGAGACTCTTATCTAGGGTAAAGTTGAAATGGCCAGTGGAAATAAAACCAACAAACAGCAAGACCACCAGGGCCAAGATTAACGACAATCTCAAGACTAGCGCTGACCTTGCGCACGCGGAGGTGGTTACGAAGGCTAGTCAGCGCTGCGAGGTGTGTTAGAGTCGAAAACCATGCGAGATACATGATTGTTTGCCAGTGGTACGATGACACGCCGCAGTGGAAAGAGTAGTATCCGCTGACCATTATAGAAAGTTCGGCAACTAGCTGGGCGTCTGCTAAGGACATCATACACTAATCTAGTCAGCACACTGCAAAGAAGTCGCCCTTAAAAATCCAAGTAAGGTTATACTAATTTGCTTTTAGCACATTACCAGACGTAATACCCTACACTATATTATACAGAACCTCTTAACGACTTAACCTCTCTGCTAATATAGACCTAGAACTGTCTGATCTACGTTAACCCTAGACCCGACCGTTACATCTAACCAAGACTAAGGTTCCTCAGCTGCCTTAATAGTTAAGGAAAAAGCTAAATAAACACCCTCTTTTCCTTTTATTTCTTATATTTTCCCCTATTTTCCTTATTATTATTATTTCCTTAAGGATTTTCCTACTTTCCCTTATACTATCCCATTTCTCTTCTGGTCTCCATAGGCCTTCTTCTTTCTAGATAACTTGTAAGACATAGCTTGGTCATTTTAGAGGGACAGCGGAGTCTGAACACTCACATGACCCCTGTTATCTAGCTCTAGTTTCATGAAGTGTCGCCAGGTGGAGAGAAAATTGCAAACCCTCGAAGTCGAGGGGATCATTGTGGAACGTTCGTTAAAGTGACTCCTTCAATCGGATTGCATTCACCACTAAGATACTATGCTGTCTCTAGCCACTCAACGATCGCAATACCGAGTCCCACACCATCTTCTTGTGCCACCCAATGTCCAGATGGCAGAACTTTGATAGATGACCGAGTTAGAAGGCCCTTGGTCATATCGGCTGCTTCTGCGGGAAGTGCTGGATCAAACTTTCCAAGAATGGTCAAAAATGGCGTCTGGATGACGGCCAAGTGATCTAATTCCTTTTCGTCCTCAAAGTTCTCTAGGAAAGCTCTATACCAGTTCATCGGAGCCTCCCAGCCGCCGCGCCAGTACGTAAGCAAATAGTTTTCGTTGGCCTCATCGTCCCAAATCTGTGGCCTCCTTAGCCAGTCCGGGAGTACCAGGTCGGTAGACAATCTCGGCTTGAGTTCTGACATTGGGACGGCAGGCTCGCCCGCACCGCGGACGACGGCATTCCAAAAGACCGGCATTTTCTCCCGCAGGAGGCTTGGGGTACCATCAGCGGAGAAGAATGTCCAGTAAGAGAAATTGGGATGCTGCTGAATAAACTCGTCCATTGTGATTCTGATATTCAAAGGGGGTATATACGTCCCCGTGATGCTGACGCATGCCGACACTCTTGTCTGATGGTGCAACATGATACGAGAGGCCAGCTGGCTACCCCAATCATGACCGATTACAATGAACTGTATGCCACAACATTAATGTCCTGGGGCTCAATCTCGCCGCTGTAGGTTCTTTACCTTCTCGCCATCTGCCACGCCGGCATGGGACAGGACTTCCATCATGTCTTGGGCCATGGCCTTGAGCCGATACATGCTGCGGCTTACAGGTTTCGACGATCCGCCGAACCCAAGTAGGTCAGGTACGATGCATCGAATATTGTGCGAGAGTAAGACAGGAATGGTGTAGCGCCAGCCGTACGAATAGTCTCCGTGGCCATGTAGGAGAAGCGCAATTTGCTTTGCGACGCCGTTACTCGGCTCTGCGCAGTAATAGTTGTAGACCAGACGTCTTTTTGTCACGCAGGTGCGCTGGCTGCCCTTGTTGTAGTCGTATGTCTCCATCGAGCTGGTTTGCATTTCTCGTTCCTTAAAATAGTAATAGAATATATTGTAAAGGTTTTCCGTGTACGGAGGCAAAAGGGAATGGTCGGATTATATGGTGATTCGGGATAAATAAATATTAGTTTCCCCAAAATCGAAGGCCGCTGTCTCCTTAGGTAATCTCATGCCTAAAAGCGCCCCATGGTGACCCCGGGTCCTAAGCCGACACATCCCCGGTCTTGCCCCAGCCCAGAGCCTTGAGCACGGTATTTGCTCGAGAACGGTGCCCACCCACCACTGCAATACAATGCTGCTTTTGGTCAGCCAGTCAATAAGTTGTCAACGCCACGATAGACAACTTAAAAAACGCAGAACCTTTTGCATTTGTGGATGGCAACAACTAGTCGCAAACATAGTGTCCAAAAAAAAAAAACAGAAGAAATTAAAGTCATTAAAGCTCTTGATTTACTAGCTAATAAGTAGAAATCTAGTCAGTTTCTTATACATAAGGTAGATAGGGCCGCTGGAGCCGTTGACTACAAGAACTAGGTTGTTTGGGAGACATACTTGATACCAACTTCTAACTGGAAGCTCGGAATTCCAGGCTGTCGGTCTGGACAGCCTGTCTGAACGGCTGAAAGACCTTCCTTCCGGTTCGATTAACTGTATGACTAACTCTGTGGTCTTTGACACTGAGCAAGCTTACGCGGGAGGGAGAGGGAGAAAGATTCCCTGATGCTCACTATGCAAATGCTGTACTATGTTTGTGCTAGGCTCATCGTCTTGCTCCGTGTCTTACAATGGTTGTCAGACTGCGCAGCAATGCTGGGTAACCCAGTATATTGTTATATATTACTATTTCGATGAACTTGAAGGTCCTATTTTATATTTAACATGTGCCTGAGTCATATGAGGACCTATCATCCAGGACTTTCTATTTCACACAGTACCTTACTAACCCCATAAATTTGAGGCGGAAAACTCGATTCTTACAATAGCAATCAGGGGTCAAAAGTTTGAAGCCACTCCACCTTTTCCACCACACATGACCCGACTCTTCCTCGAACACTGTCTTCGCCATGACAAATTAATCAGCCAAAATGACTACAAACTCCGTGCTTCTGTCACCGTTATAAGCGGAAATTGAAGTCTATTCTGTCTAGATGTCCAAAAGCCAGGGCGTTTCCCCCCTAATAACTCGCATCTATCCACGTATCTGATTGATCTTCCTTTTTATCTCTTGTGATAATTACCTGGTAAGGTGACCACTTAGTAGAGAACTGTCAAGGTGGCTAGTAGCGCAACAAAGGGATACATTGGTAGGAACCGGTTAGTCCTACCTCCTAGAGTAGCTATTCTTCTCTGTAGATTCTAAAGGCACTGATTTCGGTGCCTTTTGGGGCTAGTTAGACCCCGGGGCAGGGCACACCCTCCTACAAAGAGGTGGGCCGAAGTCCCGCTAGGTAGCTTAATCAGGTCTCTTTATACATATGGAACGCACCGTGGTCTCAACAAGAACCAGGTCCTGTGGTGGATGTCTGGTGCAGCAGCTTCAGGCGTCATCACCGTCATGGGACGCGAACCAGAGGTTCTAGGAGGCGGACTATCTTCTGAAATGATCCTCGGACTAACCTCCATGGCCTTGGGGGTCATTCATGTTATCCCGTGGGGCATAACCGTGGAGGGTATGCTGCCGATCCGATCTCTCCCCGGCCCCAGGCCCCCGCAAACCCCACGGAAAGCCTTAAAAGTGGCGAAGATGAGGCCGGCTAACCGGAGGTCCGAACTACCGATCAGAGAGCTGTCTCAGCACTGTAATAACCCCTCAGATAGGGCATCACTGAAAAGATAGAAATAGGGCCCCAAGTCACTCCCTAGAGCAATTGAACAAAACACTTTTTTTCACCTCGATATCTAACAGGAGCTGTCACGGGCTGAGGCCCAGTATAGGCGCACGGTCCCGACCTGGATAGGCGAGATTGACCTTCCCTTCTGCCAGCTACTACCGCCCTGTAAGCGACAGCTCTGTTCTACAGCTACAACCTACCCTTAGCTCCTTCTCCTTTCCGCTCCTAAGTCTTAGTGTCGGATAGTCAACTTAGATAACTCCTGGAAAAGATGCCTGATAATAATAGCGCCTAATCTTTTGTCAAATGGCACAGTGGTTAAATCTGACACTTAGATAGTTGAACAAACCCAGGGCCAGCCCTTCACAAAGGGCCAGAGAGCCCCTTAGTCTTTTAGCTGTTGTGGGTCGTTGGCGTTAGCGAGTCGAGAGTGTAAGCCGAGGCTGCCACTGTCATAGGCCAGATCCTCAAGCAAGGATGATGGCTGGCTGGCGTTACTTTGCTTGGCATCACAGCCCAACTATGCCTGATAGGTATTTAACATGATGTTATAACCGTGGGTGTAGCCCATCCTAGAGCGTGTGTCGTGTCATTCGAGGTGGCATTGCTAGATGTAGTAACTCATTATCTAGATTTAAACGGCCAAAATATATTGTCATCGCTGTCTCAATAGAACACACTCAGAATTCGGCAATCCTGTCGTATGGCCCCTCAAGGTCGGATGTCTCGGGGATTGGGGAGGTCGGAATAGCTCCCCGCATCATGCCGTGGTTCCGATGTATCCCCGGTTGGCACGTATAAGCAATGCGATTTAACAAAGCCAACATCCGCTTTCTAGTCTCCATAGCACCCAGCTACCGCTAGCTACTAGCTCCTACACCACATATTAGTTCTTACCATTGCACGTATCCCAAATCTGTCTACTGGAGAGGACACTATCTTTCGAGATGACGACCTCACCCGAAAAGATAACTCAGGATGGCTACCACTGGATAGCGAATACCATCCAGTCTCTCGACCCCGAAACCGACTATGAACTCATATGGCGTCTAATGACAAGCTACCGGCTGTCCGACTTTATGAATAACTTAACATATTCCCTGACTTTTTCGAACTTTATCGTGGACCCTCGCGGGGCTGAGGTTGTTTGGCGCTCCGACGGCGGCAAGGTAGTTAATAAGGGAACTCACCGAGTCGAGGAAACAGAAAACTACAATATGACCTGGTGGTACTATGGTCCAAGCGATCGACGATGTCGGGATGCGGTCGAGCGTATCAATAAGCTGCACGCCAACCTCGCACGCCAGTATCCTGGCAACTTCTCCTATAACGAAGACTACCTCTATGTGATGACCTTCAGCGCCGTGTTGATGCATCGCCTGCGACTTCGCTTGGGTCTTTCTGGCTTCCCTGAGAAGGAGAAGATCGCGTCCCACCATTTCTGGCGAGATATGACTCCTCTATTTACCATCGAGGGTGGAGTTCCCGTGCACGGCTATCCGGATGACTTTGAGGGCTGCCTGCGATTTTGCGAGGAGTATGAGAATACGCCCCGCGAGTATGACGACCGAATCCGTTATGTTGGGTTGGCCATCTTCAATCACTTCGCATTCCGGTATTTCCCGCCCGGGCTGCGCTGGCTGGGCCTTTCCTTCCCTATCGCTCTCTCGCTTCCGACCACGCTTCGTGCTATGCGTCTCGAGCCCGTAAACCCGGTGCTCGGGGCCGTTATCATTTTTATCGTGCGGACGCTGATGTGGGTGACTGAAACGTTTCTGCCGGATCCAAAGGTGGCTTTCTTATTGAAGCTGGAGGCCTTGGGAGATGTTGAATCGCGCAAGCGGAAGGACAACATCAAATCGATCGACGGGGCCTACGCTCCATACATCAAAGCAAAGCTAAGTGGACATGGCTGCCCGTTCCATGAGAAGCTTCAGTAAGGCATAATACAGCTGTACACTTTCTACTTGAGCATTGAGAGTTTGGTTTGCTGTCGACTGCTTGACGAGGGACAATTATGGGAATGTAACAGGTTACGCCGAGATGAGGACTCGCCGGATTGGGACGTGTTGCTATTACCTTGTGCGATTTAACTAGGCTTTTCCTTTTACGTACTATAGTTCCGCCAGCCCTCTTGTACAGCCTCTGATATTGGTGAAATAACTAGTCTCTAGAATTACAAACTAGACTGTTCTCCCCGTAAACTCATCATACTATTGCGTGCACTTGTGGGCATTGAAGACCCTAGCTCGAGGGAACTGCAGCCAGTCGTGCCCGGCTCTGGCGCTCCGCAACAACGGGCAATCTAAGACAGATTTCTGAGAAAGGTACACCCGCTTCATTATGTATTGGCGCCAACATTAACTTCAGAACCGGCTTGGTCTGCTTATTGATACCCTCCTCGATAACTCACTGTAGCACACGATACGCATTTTCTGGTGTAGGCAAACTACGTGGGCTTTTAATAGGACTAATAGTGTCCTCGGCGTCCTCTGTTTCTGTGGACTTCGTAGCGGTGAGTCTTGTGACTTTCACATGTGATTCGACTTTGATGTAGTCATCAACCGCGTTAATATTAGTAATGGCTCCTCCTTTCAGCGATCGATCCGTTGACGGTTTCTTTCATCATCAGGGTGAATTGTTCTATTAACTTTCACATTAACTCCAATAAGTATAATGAGGTGAGTATATGTCCATTGCGTTCTAGATAACTCATTATTGCTGGCTATAGCTTGTAAGGTTGGATTTGGATTGACGGAAGCGCCCTCTTGAAACCTGGTAGTGTCCTTTGGGTAATCCTAGAGGGGTTATGGAAGAGAGAAAAAGTATCGATTGGCAGTTATATTGTTATCTATCTATTTCAGATCAGTTGTATATCCGCAAGGGAATGGGACTGTGGATTGACTTTTAATTGAGCGTCCGACTTTATTTCCTGCTTCTCTTCAGCCATGTTATATATACAGATATTTTTTCCAGGCACGGAAACCGTATATGTGGTGGTGCTAGAGGCATGGGCTATTTACGCAGCGACGAGCCAGCTGATGCATTAGTCTTGATGGTGGAGTGTTACACTCATCTCAGACTGCTTCTTTTCGGGAATACCTCGCCGAAGAGAATTAATTTATTGAATATAAGTCCCCGACATTGATAAAGAATCCGGAACGGAAAGTGTATCCCAGCGAAATAAGGCAAATGCACATCGAATTTTAGTTGATTTTCTCAACAAGAAAATCACCCTCCGATAGGCAAAAAATTAGAAGTTTCTATAGCTTTGGTCTTTCCACCTTATAATGTAACACGCTGGAGTTACAAGGGTTAAGCGAGGTGAGCAGAAGGAATCTAGCTACTAAGATTAGGTGCGAGGACAGTGAACTTTTAGTGGAATAGGCATTATAAATTCGCATTAGAATTCCTTTAAAGTAAGCATTAACATTTTTCAGCTAGCCCTATCCAAATCAACTAACGTGGTTCACAAGTGAGTGGGCCAGACAAGCGAGTGGGCCACTTAGATTTTACACCTTAAATGATAATTTCTTAAAAATTCAAATTACACTAGAATAATCTATAATTTTAAAATTAGATTTATTAAGTATATAATAGTAAATATAAATCTTCCTAAATTATTAGAAACTTTTCTAATAAAGTTATTTAGAAACCTCTTA
>CAKNEU010000427.1:0-13238 GCA_930272665.1 Mariannaea elegans | reverse complement strand
ATAATTAGCTATTTCTTTAATACTAAGTAATTTAAGGGAAAATAATTATATTACTAATTTAAGAATATATTAAATAATAGCCTACTTTTTAAATTCTATAAGATTTATTAAATTAGGTTTGGTATTACATCTAGCTGTACGACTATTATATTAATTATAGATTATTATAGCAAGTATATTGTAAATCTTAGCTATAGCTCGAATACTAAGATTCTTGTTATTTTTAATAGCTTTAAGTGCTAAAATAACCCTAGACTTGTCTAAAGGCTGAGGCATTTTATATTGTAAAGGAATTTAATATAGGAGGAATGTATATGTATTGTAGTGGAAAGTGCGCGACTTGGTAATATGCATAACTTAGTAATAAAGCACGTTAGTATTATAAAAGATATAGTAAGACTGGTTATAATAAAAGAACCTATTAGTTTATTATTAAAATATTTAAGGAAGATTATAATAATTAATTTTAATTAATTAAATACTTTATTATATTTTTCTACTATATTTTATTTTAATAATTAAGTAAAAGTAGTATATATACTTATTTAATATATATACTTATTATATATATTATTTAATAAAACTATTAAAAAATATAAGTAGAAAAAAGCTCTTTTAACTAATATACAATTAAAAATTCAAGCCCTAAAGGCAAAGCTTAAAGCTATTAAACTAATTAATATAGTATAAAATAATTTTCTAAATAAAAAGAAGCTATAATACTAAGGATTTTAAATAGGTAAGCTAATAATATATTATATATAAGAATTATATAATTAAATTCCCTCTATAATAAGTTACATTTATCAAGTAAAAAGTAAGAATTAACAATCTACTTACATATTTATACCTTAAGACCTGCTAAAGCCAGTAATTCTTAAGATGTAAGTCTAGTAAAGTTCAATCATTCAAGCAATACATCTAACTGCCTAGCCGTTGGATTCACAGCTGTTGTTAAGCCCCACAGATATCTACAGCATTCACACGAGATCGATAGCGTTACGGTTCCTACGAAGAGACCGTCGACTTCGACGGTCCCAGGGCCTAACAGATACGAACGACACCGCTACGATCCGTAACATAATATGCCTGTAATTGTTAGCTGTTAGAGAGTAACCTAGCTAGTTTAAATTTTGCTAGTTCTTCATCTGTAAAAGTGCTATGATAGCGCTAGATAGGTTTAATAGAACTATAGGTTATTATGATGGCGACATTTGCGAACCCTGTCTCGAAGCTTATTGAGCTGTTAAGCCCTAACTCGCAGAACCCAAGCTTGAATATTGTGGGCAAGATCCTCTTTTATCTTGGGATTGCGGACATATATGCACTATATGCAGAATGTCGGTTGTTGCGCTGGCTGGTGAACTACATGCCCCAGCCGGCGAACCTGCTCAATATGAACAAGCAATTAGAGTTCTTCGTCAAGGACCTAGTATGCTTTCGATCTGAGCTTGGGAAACGCAATGGGCTCATTGCTGGCGAGTTTGTACGAAAATTGTTCGAGTTTGGTCGGTGGAAAGTTCCCTCGCTGCTTGCGTATGTCCAACAAGGATCTAAGTCAAGAGGCTTTGTGGAATATCTGTGTGGTGAGGAGAAGTACATCAAAGACTCCGACGTCGAACTTGTAAATACGGTACGATACGTAAATAAGAAATATCTTCAATCCGAGGTATTATTTGTCTTCTCACTGAAGTAATTAATAGTAGGGCCGCCGCCTGGTTGGCAAGGCGAGTGCCAGAAAGTATCATCTAAGAACTTTTTTCTTGTCAAAGGGTTGCACAAACACTAGGGGCTGTGAAGAGCAGCGTTAATTGATGGTTTAGGGATGCTCGGTTGCACCAGCAGTAGGTCGGTTACGGAGAAATGCAACGCGCTGATATAACCTATCTTGGTGGGACTCGTCGGCCCGATTTGCGACGGGGGAGAATACGCGAGCATTATTCGGTTAGGTTTGGAGAGCAAAGGTCAAAAAATAAGCCTATACCCTGTATGAAACTATTTGACTGTCGCTCTAACCCCAAGAAAGCCAGTGATTCCGATCAAGTACTTCGCGTTTGTTATCTTGAAGAATCATCATTTCATCTACTGACGGCTGGGCACTTCTGACCACCGGAGATCGTTTGCAACTAGTCCATCGTTCAGGAACTTTATTCGCAAGCGAAACCAGCCTTCTTGACTCGTCTACTCTACACCTCGTAACGCTACAGCCAGCCGCTAGTTAGTGAGTCTCGATCGCCAGGCATGGTTCAAAAGGATCTGCTGTCAGCCAGTTGCATTAGCTTCTTCTAACCTAATAAGGTTAAGAATACTTCCTATGGAGCCTGCAGCACGAATAAGGAGCTGTTCGTTCCGCGGAACAGTGTCAAGTTGCTTCTGAGCTTCCCATATTCACACATATCTATCCTAACGCCGAACCTAAGTTTTTCGGGAACGTGGCGCAGAGAAGCTTTATACCCACTACCTCCAGACAGGCGTTACCGCATAGCCACTTACTATCTCCAGCTACGTGTCATACTGTAATGAGGACATTGGCTGTTGACAATGACAACCTCCCCACGCCACAACGCTATCTCGACGCTGTGCAAGCTATAACCCCTTTTTGCTGACCAGAAAGGAAAGGCGCCTTTGCTCGGACGAGATTAGATGCGATTAAAAGAAGGCCTGATGCTAAGGATCCGCGTCTAAAAGGGGCCAATCAACACATGTCATGGAGTAAGCCAGCTGCATACATTAAGTGGCCGGGGCAACCACTCTGATCGCTTCCGTTACCATCTGCCCTCTGCACCCTAAATTTGCCATGGATTCGGCTGACAATGATAACGACACGCCAGCCCTCATTGCCTTAAGGAACTTGCCGGCGCAGGTCGAGGTACAGGAGCTAGGAGAGGATTGGACTGATTTGACAAGCTTTGCGCAAAGAAAACGGCTGCAAAATCGCCTCAACCAGAAAGCATACAGTTAGTTCCCCTTAGGTCTCTAATTACTTATGGCTTAGACCGGTCGACTGACTTATTATATAATATTAACAGGGAAAAGAAAGAAAGCCCAACAGAGCTTTCCCAGAAAATCTAATAATAAACTGTTCCAAAATTTCGCAGAAATTAATGAATACAATGCGGAGATTCGGGAACGAATGAACCTACCGAGTTTTACTACTAAGGGGCATAAACTTCAACCTGATTCCGAAAGATGCTATAAAACTCTTAGATTCGCACGAAGGGCATATCAGAACTATAGTAGCAGCACCCCACAAATTGAACATCTCTTCCCCCTCATCTGATTCAACGTGTTGCATGCACTAGGGCGCAATGCAGTAGTCTTAGGCTTCCGATTAGATGGGCTCTGTGCTGACGAACTCATATCCCCATTCAATCAGCATGGCCCTAGCCTACCTACATCTACCCCAGGAAAGTTATATCCAGACGCCTTCCGCCCACCGGAGCTGCAGGTCTCAATGATACACCACCCTTGGACAGACTTATTACCTTTCTCTACTTTACGAGATAATCTACTCCGCGCTATCAAAATCGGCTTTGACGAGGATGAGTTGTGTGCAGATATCATGCGGGTCGACGAGAATTACACGGAGAGGGCTTGTCTGATTGTCTGGGGCGACCCATGGGATATCCGGGGGTGGGAAGCCAGCATCCCATTCCTAAACAAGTGGAGTTGGCTGATTAAGGGGTGCCCCGACATCTTTGTAGCGACAAACTACTGGCGCGAGAGGAGGGGCGAGAGGAGACTTCAAGCCTCAGATGCTAGTACCCATAGGTAGTAACGATACTTAGCGTTTCAATTTCGATAATGATCTTGGGGCATTAGTTTGAAATAGTGACTAGAAGTTCGCGGCTTGTAGATAAGTCAGCTAGTTACATGTAGGATAAACAGCTACTATATGTGTCATGTCCACCAGCATTTGGCAGCTGTCATCGCCAAATACAAAGCTGTCGGACATTTATAAACAAACCCTTGACTAATACAGAGGTTTAGTCAAAACCCCTTTTATGGCCTAACGTGTCCATACATAATTTCCAAGAAGAGTTCCCACAACCTACAATACCTTGAGAATCACAAGGAGAACAACTTGGTAAACCAAAAGTAACTAACTACGTGTTACATACTGTCAGCGTATTGAACTAAGATGGCACACTCACCTGAAGTTTACATCAGTTCAGGAAACAAAATCCAGAGGTATATGCTTCTTATCTCCGCAATTAGCAAAACAATCCACAGTCGTGCTGTCATTATTATAGGCCGCCGTATGAAATTCTATCAGTTCCTCTCGCCGGATGATCCATTCTGGTGGCCGTACTATTTTTTCCTAGCTGTGGAGAGGACTTGCTTGATGGTTAGTTGGCAAGACCGGTGTGAATACACGGCTACACTAGTACAAAATGAGGAAAAGCATTAACAATCCATTCGAATTAATCTAAAGCGACAAAGGGCGACGCCACATATCATGCACCCCACCTGTTACCGTATTCCCGGGCCTCAGTCTGCATTAGCCTCTAGGATAACTGTCGAAGGCAGGGGGCGTAGGGATATAGAAATGCGTAACGCGGCACAGCTAGTTATGGCCATAACAACTCACCTGAGTAAGCCTCCGGGAGTGGGGACGATTGTAGCCGTGTTTGGCAAGAAGATCCGGATAGCTACGCCTTGGGAAGGGATATGTGCTCTCGACAGTCCCGGCCCCTGGTGGCCTGAGAGGCAGCTAACATGTCATACTTTGTCGTACACATTAGAACGAACCTCGGTCTCGATAACAATTATACGAGTCATACGTTTCTAACCCCACGGAGTAAGAACTGGGGACTCGCGGGAGACCGAACATGGCATCGGAATCTGATTCTCCAGACCGATATCAATAAATATTGTAGTACAGTCCTTATCTATGGATCTATGGCTGATGCTATCACTGCCCTTGAAGTTCAGTGATAATAAATTGAGATAGATGTGCATTCTGTTTTCATTACATAATTGGGACCAAGAGGCTCTAGTCAGAACATCTTGATAACTAATAACTCCATGAATGATGTGTGAATTAAATCGTGTCCGGTCTTGGGTTTGGCTAATATATAAGGGCCGCAGAACAGCAATGCTGTACATCATTCCAAATAGGTTTTAATATCACCGGGGATAAACTTGACTCAAAATCATCATGTTGTTCTCACTTGTCGCTATAGCGTTCGTCGCCAAGACGGTTATTGCCTCATCGGTACAGGTCCACAGGCGGGAGGACCCCAATACTGGCTTAACTTGGATCTACAAAGACCCGTCCCTGCCTAAGGTCATGCAAGTAAAGTGATCGGCCTTTACCTTGGGGTTCTCTTACTTTTTTTATAGGCTGTATAACACCGGCGACGGAACTATCTTGTCAGGCTCGACCTATGGGCGTTTGGACAACATCAACTATGGAGGTGGCACTGATGGGTTGACTCCAGAAACACTCATCGCCAATGTCAGCGAGGTTCTCGATATTGCCCAGTTTGCGGTTCGCAACATTGGCGGGGGCGGTAGTGCCAATGCAAACTCGGACAGGTTCTTGAACATCTCGATGGATGCCCACAAGCGACTATGCTCTCGTCGCTCGGACATTGTCGGAGCTGTCATGATCCACGGCACTAACACGCTCGCTGAGACTGTACGTTTGTTGTTCATGCCCTCTTCTTTGACACTCATCTAAATAGTACCTAGGCTTTCGGCGTTGATCTCACCCTGAACTGCTCCAAGCCATTCATTGCGACGGGTTCCATGCGACCAAACTCAGCCTTGTCACCCGACGGACCATTCAACTTCTATGACGCAGTCAGGACTGCGATTCATCCTGAGGCGCGTGATCGTGGAGCCATGATTGCGTTCAACGATCACTTGGTGTCGGTTTTCTATGGAACCAAGACCAATGGAAACACTGTAACGACATTTTTAGCCATGGATCAAGGCTATATTGGCCAGTTCTTGGCCGGACAGCCGTACTTTTTCTACGGTCCATCTCTGCCCAAGGCTCGACATTACTTCAACCCATTCAAGCTCCACTACCCCCTTCCCAAAGTGGTGGTTCTTTACGGCCATCGTTAGTGAAAATCAGCCTAAAATTCAGAGCTTTGTGCTTACACTTCTACAGAGGGTTTCGATGCTAACCTGTTGTACGCTGCTGCTGCGGATGGAGCTAAGTAAGTTGTATCCCTTGATACGTTCATTACGCGCTGACAAGCGTAGGGGAATCGTCATTATGGGCGTCGGTCCTGGCGGTCTCAGCACCGCCGCTACTGAAGCCGCGAACGATCTCTTCAACAAGGGCGTTATTACTGTCGCATCGCTCCGCCCCTTCTTCGGTGCCGTCGTCCCTGGACCTGAGGTCAGCAACATGTAAGTCAACCATTCTTCAAATTTTGTAAGATGGGCCTGGGACTGACAGTTTTCGCAGCATCAGCTCGGGCTTCTTGCACGGTGAGCAATCCCGAATTCAGCTCCAGCTCGCTCTTGCATCGGGCTATGATGTCGATGGCATCCGTAAACTCTTCGAGGGGGACATCCGAAAAGCTGTTTATAACAAGGCCACTTCCTTTTATAACGGCACGGACTTGTAAAATATAAATACGGCGCGCGGGCTAAGTGATGCCTCTGATCTATGCGTCAGATTTAAGGACAGGGCTCCGGGGCAATGCTAAACTCGTTGTAAAAGTTCTTCGCCGAAGAGGAATTTTTTGGTCCAGAAATGTACCAAGGACATCCTGCCAGTAATAATCGGCTGAGCTTTATTCCATTTGCCAATGGGTCCCTGATTATCTAATTCTAGGAAGGCTCTCAACCGAGCATTTTGTCTCAGAGATATGATCGTTAAAATATATGAAAATTGAGGCCAGAAGACGAAAAAATAAGAGTCTTTGGGATGTGATATATATTTTTTGCTCTTCACTGCTTATTAAGTGTCATTAACTTATCAAATGATTTTTAAATGTAGACTTTTACCATTTTACCAAAAAAGAGTAACTATCCCACAAGCGAGTAGCTGTAACTCCCCAGGAGGGTATAAAGAATAAGATTGCTTTTTACTGGGGATAAATATGCTTTTTTTATTAGTTCTTAAAGTTTGTCAGATGAAGCTGCGCGGATCGCGCAGTCAAAACTTGAATGCGTCGCGAAAAGCGTGAATACAAGCCCCAAATACGAAGCCAAGGCGGAATATACCATGCCTTTCTAAAGCTTCTCACCACCAATTACATCGTAACCACTGGTTCTATTACAGAGCTACAATACCAACTGTAGGCCCCCGTCAACCCAAATTACACCAATAGGGCTTCATCTATCAGGCATTAGCCATCAACCAATACCCCGGGCTTCATATGGATGCCTGCAGCTGGTCTGTTCCGTAGTGGGAGCACAACGTCCGCAAGCGATCCAGTTGGGCTCTCTAGATGCAGATGCAGGATCGCTTGACTTTGGAATAATCTCTTCATGTGACAGTTCATGCCTGCCTAGATACATCATTTAGGGAGGTGAGCAATATAATAGTAAAGAAGCCTGGCAATATAAGTAGGGAGAGGTGACAGGCGAAAGAGCTGACAGATCCTTGCCGCCTTGTCTCACGGCAGAGGTCTTGGAGCTGTTTCCTCATTTGCCCAGGATTCCTTATAGTGGTTGACAGCTGGCGAACATAGCTTCGAAGGACGGAGAGAGGGTCTCAGTGTTCCTCTTCATTCTGACCGCAGTAGAAGAACGCAAAGCCCTTTTGTTTTGGTGAGTTTTCAAGCAAACCCTGAATATGGTTAATGACCTTGGAGGTTAGGACCGATTTACCAGCGCCAGCTAGGAAATGTCAGCTGCACAGGAAGCAAAACGCCGGGAACACCGCACTTACGACAACACTGAAGCCACATGATTACCGACGAGCTAGTATCGTCCGATTGAAGAAATCTTACGTGTTCTAGCGACTAGTTTCAGGCGTTGGACGTTTGAGCCTCCTTAATCGTGTTGTGGTGCTTTTCATATGGGTTTGCTATAAAATTGACACCCTACTTTCATTAGCGCAGCTTGAGACTGGCTGATGGTTTCTTTAAAATTGACTTCATTTTGCGGATTTGGTATGTAAGGGGCTAGTATTAGGATGGATAAGTGGGAATATCTACTACTCCATTCGCAACATAGTTATAGCACGACCCAGAGCAACCAATGTTTCCACCATTAGTAATGAGAAGTTTTTGTTTTCCTTCGGCAAGACTGTAGGCGGGCGTGTTAATAATGCGAAGTTCGCGAGAGTATGCAGACCACTGCCCAACATTAACCGGCTTCCAACCCGCCGGATCGACAGCATCATTGTTGACAAAAACTTCCTCACGGCTATTCCCATTGGCAATAAAGACTCCCTTTTTACCACCCGTTCCCGGCTCCGGGGTCCAGATGACGAAGGGGCTACCATTCGGGTTCAATTGACCATCTTCGGGGATGATTGGCTGCAGAGCAGCAGAGCCGAAGGTCAGAGGAGACTCGGAGACCTTGTAGTAGACAGGACAGCCTCCAGTGAGAGGACCGCCGCAGTACTCGAAAGTCATAACATACTTCTTGGAGATGGGACTGTACGCGACCGTTGCCATGCCAGGTCGCTGCCAATAATCTGGTTGTGCGACGTCGTCAACCTCGTTGCTCCAGTTGCGCAGATCCTTGGTTGTTTTGTGGGAAAGCTTCTGATTGTACTTGGGATCAACTTGGGTGGAATAGTAACACACCAACTTTCCTTCGTGTATGAGCAAGAAAGGCTCCCAAACTGCTTTATTTCCAGCGTCGATGGTTTCGGGTCCGGGGCCATAAACAATGTGACTGACAAAATTCCAGTCTCGACCTTTGTTGGTGCTGGCATATAAGTCAATGTATGCCTCTGTGAGGTTCCGAGGGGTTGAAACCCCGGCAAGCAAGACTGTCCCCTTTGGGAAGCCTCCAAGAGCTTGTGGAAGTTCATAGAGGAATGGTTGGTACCAGTTGCCCCAACCATTAACCTCGTCGTCAACCCTAGAGAAGCTTTTGAACGAGGCTCCGCCATCGGTCGACTTGTAGATTGGGAAATAGGTCATATTGGCAGTGGGATCATAGTCTTCCCATGAAAGCAGGAGAGACTTGTCGAGTAGTTGCAAAGTGCGCCCGTAAAGAGTGCGCCAGCTTGTGGCATCTTCATCTGGGTAGAAAACACCGTTGTCGTTGAAATTGGACCATGGCTCGGGTGCGGTGGCCCTCATAGCTGGAGACGCCAACGCCGTGACGGCAAAGGCTCCGACGAGTAGAGTCCGCATGATGTTATAAAACATGACTGAGGAGAATCCGTGACCGGAAATCAGCGTCAAGTGTAGAACGAAGAAAGGCGTTGAGTAGACAATAGACAATGGCATGTAGAGTGAGGGATGATGGATCTATGGAACAAGTCAAGAGGGCCCTTTTATATCTTGAATCTGAACGGCCATTGATTGATTTCTCCCCGCTTTGAGTGTGTACAGGTAGAGTGATTGGTACCAAGCATAAAATCACCAAATATACTCAAGTACCACGTACTTCTACACACTCAAAGGAATACGAGGCTTTCGATAAAAACTCCCACGATTCGAAAAATCCTAGTCTCCCCACGGGGAACGTGCCGTCCACTACTTTACCCCAAACTTATCGAGGCGGAGGGGAAGAGGTGTGGGGGACAGGAGGGGCAAACACATCTTGCGGAATGCATACCAATCATTATGCGTTTTACCCGACGGTGATATGTTTTTGGCTCAATAAGGTTAGATTCAGTGGGTAACTAATGAAACCGGTTTTTGTTGTTAATATTTAAGAGCATAATAAGCTCACCAGTTAGTTGCGCAGGTCAAAATTCGTCCGGGCAATCTACCAATCACAGAGACGCATTCCCGATCCTGGCAACGTCTCCATCTCAATGGCAAAGTCGACTCCAATACCGCGGCTGCTTGTTGACTGCTCCATGGGTCGGTTACCGGCTAACCGTTCAAACTAACCTAATAGGCAACTCGCTTCTTGTCTCCCGATTCGAGTAATGAATTCCCTACCCCAACATCTTCACCGTAAAATGTGGGATGGTGCTCCGGGCGCCAGCTTGATCCGAGCAAGTTTGGGCCGGGTCAGGTCTGGATCTTTCTTCTTACTAGAGCGGCTGGAGACAAGATCAAAAGCGGTTAGCGAACGAATTCCCCAGAGAAGCGCTTCAATCAAATGCTTGATATTTCGCCAAATGTGGACAGCAGCATAATTTAGGTTTAGCGGTGCGGACACATGCTCAAATATATAAACTTGACCTGTTCATGCCTCAGAAGCTATTCTACCAGCAATCAGAAGCGCAGCAGCAACCATGATTCCTCCTCAGACTTACCAAGTATGCGGCTCCCCGACAACCCTCTGAGCAGGCCTTGTCACTCACAATTAATTAGTTTCTTGTAGGCGTCTTCGCCTCGCTTGGATCATTCAACTATGGGTATGATGTGCAGATCCAAGAGACTTGCAGTACACGCCTGACTTTGATGCAGATATGATCTTGGCGTCATTGGAGGCAGTGTCGCCTCGTCTTCCTTTCAATCGCTATTCCATCCGGATGCAAATGAAGCGTACGTACCGATACGGGGGTGAAATCGTCATTCCATGTCCTCCTTCGCTAACCTGCTCGTAGCGGTGCTGTCGTATCCCTCTTCACCGGTGGCGGCTTCTTTGGAGCTGCAGCTGCTGGTCCTATAGGTGACTGGCTGGGCAGAAGGATTGCCATCATAATTGGTGCCGTCGTTTTCTGTCTCGGTGGTGCCTTGCAAGCAGCAGGCCAAAGCTTGTCTTTCTTCTATGCTGGTCGGGCTGTCGGTGGACTTGGTGTTGGTGTTCTCGTCATGATCGTGCCAATGTATCAGGCAGAAATCGCCCATCCTTCCATCGAGGTCGGGTTACTGGCCTGCAGCAACTGATGCTGGGCATTGGAGCGGTTGTCGCAAGTGAGTTGCAACAGACACCTCATTAAACCCAAACAAACTGACTTTATCTAGCTTGGACCGTTTACGGTACCAACCTACATTACCACACGGCCGAGCAGTGGCGTATCCCTCTTGCTCTTCAGGTCGTCCCTGCCAGTATTCTTGCCCTCCTGATCCTCCTCTTCCCGGAATCGCCCCGATGGTTGATCGATCACGGCAAGGAACATGAAGGACTTACGACTTTGGCCAAGCTTCACGCCAATGGGAACGAAAGCGACCCTTGGGTTCAGGCCGAGTATTTGCAAATCCAATCCGCTATTGCTCGCGAGCACGAACTTGAAGCAAAAGGTTACCGGGATCTTTTCACTGATCGTTCAAGTTTCCGTCGACTTTTTCTCGTCACAGCTCTGCAAGCATCCGTCCAGATGACCGGTGTGTCAGCAATCCAATACTTCACTCCAGAGATCTATGCCACCATGAACATCGGGACCACGGAGTCATTAAAGTACCAAGCCATCAGCAACGTACTATCGGTTCTTGCTCAGGCCTGTACCGTGCTGTTTATTGACAAGCTCGGTCGCCGCTGGCCACTGATTATTGGCAACAGCATTAACTGTTTATGCTTTGTTATCGTTACTGCAGCCATCGCTAGTTTTCCCAATGTCGGTTCGTCGGTTCAGAACTCGCTTGGCTGGCTCTTCATCGTCACCAACTGGATTTATCAAGTGAGCTTCTCGTTCACCTGCGGCTCACTCTCATGGATTATTCCTGCCGAAGTATTTGACACCAAGACCCGCTCCAAGGGTATCTCCATCGGTGTCATGACGTCCTTCGCGTTCAACACCATGATTGGCCAGATCACGGCACCGGCAATCAAGAACATCGGCTGGCGGTACTTCCTGCTCTTCGTGGTTTGCAATGCCACAAACGCCATCTTCTTCTGGGCCTTTATGCCGGAGACAAAATTGCTACCGCTTGAGGAGATGAACGCCTTGTTTTCGAGCACTTCTTGGTTTGTGCCAGGCACTACACAAAAGCATGCAAGTGACCTGGATGCGAGGGTTGAGAAAGCTAAATCGGAAAAGGAGGAGATGGCAGGGGGGCGGGTTGAGACTGTCTACTAGTTTACGAACAAACCGTAAATAGAGATTTCTCTTTTAGGAATGCAACATCTTAATGGAGAAATTAAGTAAGAAATACTACATGATTTTTATAAACCAGGAAATTAATGTAAATTAACTTACTATTTATAATTTAAATAGACTGTTATTGGTTAATTGTGAAATTTATACACAATAATCAAAACGTAATCAATAAGGTCCAAAGAGGGCTGTAACGTTGGGTCCACCCTAACCGCCACCCCCCTCCTCCCACCACCCCAATTTAGCTGTAAACGCGAAGAACGCGCATTAAACGCAACTTCAACACTCCTCGATTTCTCTTCCTACAACCATTCAATTTAATTTCCATTTTAATATTCTAAATCCACAATAGCCAAATATACGGAAATGCAACTTCAATTTGCAATTGATGAAGCTATTACTACTGGAAATACCAAGGCAGCTACAAGCAAATGGGATATTCCCCGCATAACACTACGGGACCGTCTTAATGGAGTAGAGTCGCAAATAGAGGCACAAGCTTATATACAAAGGCTTATACCAATTCAGGAAGAGCATTTAGCTAGCTAGGCTTATACCCAGCAAGCTATAGGGTCTCCAGCAACTTATAAGCAGCTTAAGGAATTCGCTTAGCAAATTGTTAAGAATAATGGTAATAATATCCCTATTGGGAGATATTGGATTGAGGGTTTTTTATACAGAAACCTATCTCTAAAGATTGTAAAAGGCAAGGTTATTAATTTTAGTTGCATAGAAGGAGCTTTAACTAAAAATGTAAAGGAGTTATTCCTTAATCTTATAATACTAATAGTTAAAGGCATTTATAAGGAATATTATTATAATATAGATAAAGTAGGTATAATAGAGGGAGAAGGAAGTAATAGTTTAATTATTAGAAGGAATAATAATAATTTTGCCCTTATAAAGGTTTCTAGATTATAAGTATAGACTTTAATCCTTAAATGCATCTTAGCTATAGGGATTTTACTACTGCTACTTATTATTTTTAAGGGATTAACTATTTAATATTAATAATTTCCAAAGGAATTAGTTAATTATAAAGATTAGAAATTTATATTATTAGAAAAGGGATAGATTATAAATAAGATTATATTAGAATAGCTACTTAAGGTATTTATCCCTTTAATTAAGCTAATTATACTATAAAGCT